>JASDQU010013570.1:173577-184127 GCA_032191745.1 Picea mariana | reverse complement strand
TTGATGACTTACACAGCAGGAGGGCATGCATCACTGGATCGTAGACTCCAGGTGAAATGCTCCAAGAGAAAATGAGAGTTTGAGAATTGAAAGCCCCGAACGTCGAAGTCCCAAAGATACATAAGTCATTCAATCTGAAAGATCGCTTCAGGAGTGTTCTCAACCGTTGATCATACTACAGTGAGTTGAGGCTTGAGAATTCCAGAGTCCGGAGACCTGGAGTAAATGGTGGCCATACATCTCATTGCCTGATTAACTCCTGGCCGTTGGATTAAGAAATGAAGAATGAGTGTAAGGATTAATGCTAACCATTGATCTGGTTCTAAGATATAATGTGAACCGTCCGATCTGTTCGGTGATATCATATTCAGAAGATTTGAAATGTTGGAAGTCACGAAGACCTGAAGTGCAAAGTGTCGAAATCCCATTATCCGTCCATCTCAACATAAGATCAAATCGTGGCAGTTGAATCGATAAACGCTCAAGCGCTCGTCTTGCCTAACGTAAGGTCACCACCGTTAGTCATATGCTATAAGAGTTTTAAAAAGAAATTATAATATGTCGCTATAGTTGGTAAAGCCCGTGGTTCTGTAATGCACGGTCATATGTGATGTTTTGAAGGAAGTGCCTCCACAAAATTTGGTCTCTGTGAAAATAACAGAGATTCAGGATCGAGTATAAAGTATTAAATTGATCCATGACTGTGATCAATTTATGAAAAACCTTCACGGTAAAATAAATACAATAATTGAGACTAATTAATCGAAGAGGTGTGATGGTCGAAATGAAGGGACACAGTTGTGTCACACTCACACCATTTGAAGAGTATATAATCATGGAGGAATGGGAGAAGAAAGTGTCTCTGCACTTTAGAACAGAAGATCAAAAGCCAAAGCAGATTCCAAGAAGATATTAGAGGAAAGAAAATGTGAATTACAGAGAAGATGAAATGCGGTGATGAGTGTCTTATGATATACCTCTGATCATAAGATAGAATTGATTATATAATGGGTCACTACTACTAGATTTGAATAAACTCTAGTTGGATAGATTGGGTTCTATCAACAAGCTGGGTCTTGCAGCGAGATGGGTCTTGCAACAAGTTGGGTCTTGCGCCAAGTTGGGTCTTGGTTGAGATTTGGTGCTCTCTGAGGAGCTGGTGCTCCTTACTTCAGTTGGTGCTGAAACAATTAGTTGGTGCTAAAAGAAAATCCTCTTTCACATATATTTAAAATACTATGTTCATATCAATTATACAAAAGCTTATACAAACATTTGGTGTCTCTGTGTCCATTGTGATTATGATTTAATTGTTATTAATCTATTCAATTATGTTTTATCTGGTAACTTGAAAGAACAAAAAGTCAGAATAGTCCACACACTAATTCACCCCCACCCTCTTAGTGTGAGCGGTGTGTTCTTCAATTGGTATCAGAGGGAAGGTTCCTTCAAAACACAGTTTAAACACTGGAAGGTAGATCCTGAAGAAATGGGTGGACATATGGTTCTCTCTGCAATTGAAGCTCCTTTATTTGATGGAACAGATTACTCCTCGTGGAGAAAAAATATGAAATAGTATCTGAAATCAAAAGGATATGAAGTTTGGAGTTCAGTAGTAAGCAAGCCTTGGGACTTAACTACATCAAATAATCTATCCAAAATTACAGTCCAAATAAGAGCAAGGAAGAACAATGAAGTGGCATTGAAGATTCTTCTCAATGGATTATTAGATGCAGTCAAGACAAGCATAGGACTATGCACATCCGCCAAGGAGTTATGGATAAAGTTAGAAAAGATGTATCGAAACAAAAATAAAGACACAGAAGACATTCCTTTCAAGGATGAAGATGAAGACTCGGCCATCAATAAAAGTAAGGATTCTCCACAATATGTCGATTGCAATAGCAGTGATATTGAATCCTCCTCTGCAAGAAAAGAATAAGGCTCAGATACAATAACAGAATGTTCTGTTAGCATCTATCCCATGGAAGAAGAAGAAGAAAAACTATCAAAGGCCAAATAAAAGGTTGATTGGAGTCTCTCTGAATACCTCTATCACCATAATGAATCAAACTATAGCTATCTTCATGACTACACTCAAGAATTCCTTGAAAAGAGTCAAAAACATGTCTTGAAAATAAAGGAATTGCTCAAGGACAGTGATAAGATAATATATGAACAGGACAATCAGTTAGAAGAGAAAGAAGAGGAGATCGAGAAGTTGAAGAAATAAATTAGTAAAGTAAAAGAAAAGGAGAAGGAAGATGATGAGCTTGGAAATCAGAAGCATATCCTGGAAATAAAAGAAAAGCTCAAATACAATAAAGAAATCATATMTGAGAAAAAGATTTAGTTAGAAAACAAAGAAGATGAGATCAAAAGATTGAAAACAAAATTTGTTGATCTAACAGAAGAAAATGAAGAGAAAATCAACAGACTGAAAAATGAAATCAKTCAAGCAAAAGAAGAAAAGAAGGAAGATGACGTCTCAAGCAAAAACATTGCAGATCTAAAGGACCTAAGGGAAAACTATGTCAATCTTAAAATCCAACTTGAAAAAGCCAAAAGGAGAGAAGAGGTGGTAAGGAATCAGTTGGACAACAAGGAAGAATCTTGTCATGAGCTGGAAGAAGAAGTTGTGAATATTAGAAAGAAGGTTGAGAAGTCAAACACCCAAAACAAGTTCTTGAACAACTCCATGACCCTGGACGAGATCTTGGATAGTCAGAGATCACCAAATGACAAATATGGCCTTGGATACAATAAGGAAGAGATTAATACTCCTAAAAAATCTGATGCAGGTCCTTCATTTGTAAAAGGTGAAAACAAGTATGGCACAAGTCCTTCACTTGTAAAGGATGAAAACAGGTCTGACACAAGTCCTTCATTTGAAAAAGATGAAGACAGGTCTGACACAGCTCCTTCACTTGCAAAAAGTGAAAGCAGGTATGACTCAAGCTCTTCACATTCAAGAAATAAAAGCAACACTACAATATTTAGAAGATCAGATCATGGAAGACATCCAGAAGCTATTCATATACCTCAAAGCAAGTTCAGAAGAGAGACACCTTCATGGATGAATCAAAGAAGGTATGAGAGTATCTTTAACGCTTATAGTTTTTCTTGTAATGAATATGGTCATAAAGCCTTGGATTGTAGGCATCATGGAAGAAAACAAGTTGGTAGGTTCAACAACAGTATAAGATGTTGGAACTGCAATCACGTTGGACATATTGTTGCACAATGTTACACTATGAGATGTTATAGTTGTGGTGGATATGGCCRCACAGCCTATAATTGTTGGAACTCAAGAAAACAGTCAATGAGAAATGCGTCATACAGGACGACAAAAGGAGTAAATGAAACATGGAAGAAAAAAGAAACTGCAAATATAGATGATCATAGAACAAAGATCAAGAAACCAGGACACTCACATAAGTGGATAGCCAAGACTAAAAAATTGAATAGGATTGAAGTTGATTATTGCAAAAAGAATGTCAGTCATGTGACAAGCATAGTATGAAGTTGTCTCAAACAACTTTAGAGCAATGTACAGTATATATATAATAATAATAAAAAAAGAGGGACATCTTGGATAAAAACAGATAAATCTGGTTAGAGACCGATGACAATCAATGGACAAATCCAAAATTTGTTTGAGTAAGATGAGCTACAATTGCGCAGTGTTTCAGTAGGACAGCAGTATCCACAGAAGCAACATTCTGATGTACAAAATGAGGTACATGGCATCCTGCAGAAATAACAAGAAAAGAAACCTTGTCAGAAAAAGCTACCCTTTTAGAAACAAAGGGGGAGAACAATTAGTAAAAGCTCAAGGGAAGTTTTGGTTAGTAAATAAGAAAGTAATTAGATTAAATCCTGAAAAGCCTCAATCACTACAAAAATTTGTATCAAGAAAGGCTACTCATTTGAAAACACAAAAATCCCAATCAACTGAGATAAGAAGTTAGTAAATTAACAGGGGAAGAAACCTTGTCAGGAAGAGCTACCTTTTCAGAAACAAAGGGGGAGATTAGTCAGAAGCAGAGAGAGAGCATATTGATCGGGGGAGTCATTCAGCTATGACAAGTAGAACATGTCGGTAGGAAGAGTTACCCAACTTCAGTCTGGTCAGTAACATACAGAGCTTTACCACAGGAGCAAAAACCCTTAAACAGAGATGTATTTGAATATCTCAGAAAAAAATTGGGAGTAATCCTTCTACCTATCTAAATCTCTCAAGAAAATAATGCATCAGTTGGCACCTATTCAGGGGGAGATAGCAATCAACGTAAGAAAGAATCATTCAGTTATGACAGGAGGAGATACCAATGGTCAAAGAAATATTTATACAGATAGATCATCGAAGAAGAAACCCTTTGCCATTGATGCCAAACGGAGAGTAACTTCATACACAGGGGGAGATTGTATATGAAGTTAGTGTGTTTCCCTCAATGACAAAGGGGGATATTGTTGGACATATTGCCATTCATGTGTTTTCATTGATGTCAATAGTCATAGTAAGCAGAGCAGGTGTTTTCATTGATGTCAATAGTCATAGTAAGCAGAGCAGTAAGGTTAATCTCAGGAAGAAAAAGAATCGATAGAAGAACATCACCTTAAGGTTGAAGAAATTTGTGATTATTGTTGATCACGATAGAATCAACAATGTTCCTATAACAAGAGCTTAGGAGGGTTAGAAAACATAGAGATCAAGCTCATAAGAGATGGCGCGATGGAACACAGAACAAATCAAGACCGTTGATGCACAATCGCAAAATCTACGGTAGGGATAAATTGCGGAGATCAGAAGCAAAATTAAACTACTCGCCAGTTACAATCCCGCAATCCATCTAGATCCTTAGATCACACAGCTTCAAATATCTACAACTACGGTTGATCCAACTAATGACCAATTTAAGTCAGATTAAATCGTGATCGTCGGATGCGTAAACGCCAAATCTGCAGTAGGGATAGATTGCGGAGATTGAAAGGAAAATTAAATCACTCGCAAGTTGTAGTTCCACAATCATCGTCGACCGTTGATCTACTTCAAGAATCTCCACAACAGTCAGATCATGTTAAAGTGGAAGGATGGGATAAGCTACAAGAGCTTCATCGCAGACAGTTCGTGTCGTCGATCCTAGATCTTGATCGAATGAACATCCTTCACTACGGGTCTAAAGATGTGAGGAACTTACGCTCCATAAGTTTGAGATTTGAAATACCCAAAGCCCGAAAATCCGAAGTGAATAAGGATCTTTGGATTTGGAGGACAAACGAGGATCATTGGATTAGGACTGTTGGTCAGCAGACCACATCAGCAAGGACGTGTGGGAGATCCACGTCAATGAACTACATCAGCAATGACACGTGGCGCAATCAGACACTGACAAGTGTCAAGTTGATTCGACATTTCAAGTACGTGAAAATCACAAATATGAGTGACACGTGGCAGCTAATTGGCTTGTGACACATCATCAAGTGACGTAAGTAGTTACGTCACTCCAAGAGTTTTGCTTCGACATTTTTTACCACTGCACTTGCCCAATGTCCCTAAGTCCTGAATGTTGAAGACCCAAAGTGGACACGAGATGTTTGATCTGAAAGATCACTTCAGGAGCATTCCTTATCGTCGATCTACTACAGTGGAAGGATAGTGTAAGTGGATGTGTTAACCTACAACAAGCGATGTCCACCGTTGATGACTTACACAATAGGAGGGCATGTGTCACCGGATCGTAGACTCTGGGTGAAATGCTCTGAGAGCAAATGAGAGTTTGAGAATTGAAAGTCTCAAACGTCGAAGTCCCGAAGCGGACATAAGTCATCTGATCTGAAATATCGCTTCAGAAGTGTTCTCAACTGTTGATCATACTATAGTGAGTTGAGGCTTGAGAATTTCAGAGTTCGGAGACCTGGAGTAAATGGTGGCCATACATCTCATTGCTTGATTAAGTCCTGGCCGTTGGATTAAGCAATCAAGAATGAGTGTAAGGATTAACGCTAACCATTGATCTGGTTCCAAGATATAATGTGAACCGTCCAATCTGTTCAGTGATATCATATTTGGGAGATTTGAAATGTTGGAATTCACGAAGACCCGAAGGGAAAAGTTTTGAAATCTCGTCAGTCGTCCATCTTAACAGAATATCGAATCGTGATCGTTGAATCGATAAACGCTCAAGCACTTGTCTCACCTAACATAAGGTCACCACTGTTAGTCATATGCTATAAGAGTTTTAAAAGGAAATTATAATATGTCGCTATAGTTGGTAAACCCTGTGGTTCTGTAGCGCATGGTCATATGTGATGGTTTGAAGGAAGCACCTCCACGGAATTTGGTCTCTGTGAAAATAACAGAGATTCAGGATCGAGTATAAAGGATTAAATTGATCCATGAATGTGATCAATTTATGAAAAACCTTCACGGTAAAATAAATAAACAGTAATTAAGACTAATTAATCGAAGAGGTGTGATGGTCTAAATGAAGGAACACGGTTGTGTCACACTCACACCATTTGAAGAGTATATAATCATGGAGGAGTGGGAGAAGAAAGTGTCTCTGCACTTCAGAACAGAAGATCAAAAGCCGAAGCAGATTCCAAGAAGATATCAGAGGAAAGAAAATGTGAATTACAGAGAAGATGAAATGTGGTGATGAGTGTATTATGATATACCTCTGATCATAAGATAGAATTGATTCTATAATGGATCACTACTACTGGAGTTGAATAAACTCTATTTGGATAGTCTGGGTTCTATCAACAAGCTGGGTCTTGTAGCAAGCTAGGTCTTGCGCCAAGCTGGGTCTTGCACCAAGCTGGGTCTTGCGCCAAGCTGGGTCTTGCGCCAAGCTGGGTCTTGGCTGAGAGTTGGTGCTCCTTACTTCATTTGGTGCTAAAACAATTAGTTGGTGCTAAAAGAAAAACCTCTTTCACATATATTTAAAATACTATGTTCATATCAATTATACAAAAGATTATACAAACATTTGGTGTCTTTGTGTCGATTGTGATTATGATTTATTGTTATTAATCTGTTCAATTATGTTTTAACTGGTAACTTGAAAAAAGAAAAAGTTAGAATAGTCCACACACTAATTCACCCCCCCCCCCTCTTAGTGTGGGCGGTGTGTTCTTCACGCATCGCCGAGAATTCAAAACCAATACCACGGGTGGGATTGGTGAGGTGGAGTTGGGATGTCTTAACGAAGAAACTAGAAAGCTTGGAAGTATTTTAGCTCACATCTACATACTTAATGAATGACCTGACCAACATACCTGGATTTTATTGACCCACAAAACTTGTTTATGGTGATAATGTTGGGTAGTTGAGAAGTTATAACTATTGTCTAATTTGGTACATGGAAGAGTGAGGTGTCGACTACAACTTTAGCTAGAATGACACACAATATTTGTCCCTTCGATTCAGCACCCTGACACTGAGGGATTGCTTCTGACATAATTCATCGAGGATCCTAGGAGGAAAAGAATGTTCCAGCGGGGAAGAATGAATAAGGAAGAAGAGGGAAAAGGTAGAGAACAACACATAGATGAAGAGGGAGGGCGTGCATAAAAGATAACAAGCACCACACATATGCACAAAGAACAAACACGCAGATTCACATAGACTAAACTCACACCCTGGAACAAGGAAAACCCATATCCATACTAGAGCGATAGAGGACCGCGGCTTGGTGTTTACTGAAAAGAAACTGACACTGGTAAGGGGAGGTCGCCAAGGGACCATGTAGAAGAGAAGGGACTCCCTTGTGTAGTGGAAATCTAGTTGGTAAGGTGACTGATAAACTTTTGGAGGTCCTGAGCTCAGTGGGAAGAGGGAAACTTATGTTATTGCCAGTGGACAGAAGGAAAGTAATATCCTTGATCCATTTCTTGACTTGGTAGTCAACTGAGATAGTCCTATGGTGATATCATGGTTTGGCACAGGGGTGGGATGTTGTAGAAAGACACAGTGAAACATAGCCTATGGTTGGGTGGAAATAAATTTCCCCTCATTCAGTTGGATGGTTGGAATACATTAATGAATATATATGGTTTTGTACATGTAATGTTTTCTTGATAGTTTTAGACATGGCCATAAAAGTATTATGTTCATTTAACTGGTTAATTATGATAAATTAATGTTAAATTCCTGATTTAAAGAGAGTAAGATAAACTCCTTTAAGTACCAAATGAAGTGACCACGATAATTGTATGAGGAAGGCTAGTATATGTTGATGACTCTGTATTTTTCCCTATTTTTGAAATGGAAAGCTTGCAAGATATGAAATATTCATTTAGGTGTTTAAGGGAAGAGTATTTCTTGCTTGATTTGAGAAGTTGTTTAAGAGCCTGAAGAAGCCAAGTTAAACTCTAGCAGAATGAGTCTGGGAAGATTGCAAGGTTGTTAAGTCTAGAAACCACCCTTATACCTGCTGAAACCTTTAATTGAACCCGGAGAAATGACAACCATTGATTCAAAAAAAAAGGAGAAAATCTCGATCGTTTTTCGAATATATGAGCTATAGGAGAAATCCTATTGGGAAGCGAGACCATCGGGAAAGCCCAAGGTGCGAAGTCACAGTGTATTTCTGATGGGAATATCATGGGGGGTTGTGATCCATTTATTTATTGAAAGATAAGACGATGAAATTTGAGTCATAGATGCATGTTGACACATATTTATAACTTAGTAATATCCTTTAATTATTTTCTTTACTTAGAAAAAATTCTTATCTCATAGCGGGTTCATAAGTCTTCTGATCAAAGTTCTATGTTATACAAATTACAACTTTGTTTCTCTGCCACCTACATATCACACCATGACTTAGTCATATTTAAAGTTTCTTCTCATAATGGTGGGTTCGGGGGTTAGTGGACTCACAGGTGTGGCCCTTTCTCTCTTTCATAAGTTTGTTTCTCTGTTGTCACTAAAATGAACCATGTCTTCTGTGATCTAATTTTTCCTCTATACTTATATTTTTCTTGATATTTCTGTCCACCACCGGTTTGCGGGTCTTCAAGTCTTGTAACACTCGATTATGTGCAATTCGGATCGAATGATCATAATACTTAGTATTTTCAAGGATTTGTTCTTCACTCTCAACATCAAACAATACTTATCCGATTTTCATTTCAAGGCGGGTCCGTGGGTTGGTATTTCCTCTTTCTTCCATGCCCGCTTCCTTGCTTTGATGTGTGCGTTTCTTTTCTCACTTGTCCCAAGACTCATTTAATAATAAATCATATGGAAGATAAATGCTAATTAATTTTTGAAAAGGTTGTTAACAATATCATATTTCTCGAGGTAATTTCCATTTAATTCATATTAAATTCTTCATTGAAAAAAAAGGTTTTAAGTTATATTACTGAGAAAAGATTTATTTTGAAACCAACATCCAAAGGAATTTTACGAGAGTCCACCAACTTCACTAAAATGGATATTAGAAGAAATCAATTATGTGGAGATACTCTGAACTTATTTGGCCGAGAAGACCAAAACTTTCATTGGTCAAGATCTTATTGGTATTATTTGTCACTTCCTCTGCTAGAGAGAAATGAAAACAAAATTTGGACATCAGGTATTGCTTTAGCTGGATGCGTACTTGAAGTTTTCGACTGTAAAGAAGTAATCTCCTAGTGTGCTGATAAATTCTTCCATAGCCAAAGAGAAAATCAACTCCAGAGTGAGTCCCCTATTTCTTTAGCACCATCAGTTTTCAAGAAAATCTTGAAACTACCATAGCCAACCATTATGTTCAAGGTAGAGGAAGCAAGGAACTTTCTAAAAGAAAAGGATAATGGATTAGAGCTATTACATGAATATCTAGAAGATCCTACAACGATGTCGAAAGATATATAGATAATCCAGATCAATTCATTAAAGAATCTCTATGAAGAGGTGGCATGGATTTTCACCAGAATCACAAGTCAGGAATCCACAACAACTATCCCTCGGTTGGCCCTCTATATTTTGTATTTTACAATTCATGAAGAAGCAATTTTTGATTGGGGAAAAATCATTTCTTTAGAAATTTCTACACGGTTGTCAAATTTTAAAAGGAACAAGAAATTCTATATGGCCTCCTACTTGATATTCGCTATTACTTACTACCATGTCTTCAAGGGTTTGAGTATCGAGAAAAGAGTAAACTGTAAAATCGATCCAGTGACTATGTTGTTGGACAACTGAGAGGGGGGGGTGAATCAGTTGTACCTGAGCTTAAACAATTATGATTCTTTTAAACTCTTTGCTGAAACACTAAATGATGATCACAATAATGCAGGGAAATAAACAATGGCACATTCAGCATCAATCACATATATGAGAAACACAGAGACAGATATTTCCTGAGGAAACCCATACAGGGTAAAAACCTCTTTTTCTTTATATGACAAGTAATAGTTACATTCTTTACATTATCATACATATGAGCACCAACTCATAATGAGGCTACAACCTCTGTTTTGCAAGCTGCAACTTGTTGAGAGCACCAACTCTCTATTTTCTCTAGCACCCACTAGAAGGAAGCACCAACTCCCTG
>JASDQU010013570.1:140867-154068 GCA_032191745.1 Picea mariana | reverse complement strand
CCAACTTCCAATCATACAGGCACCAACCTTTATAACAGAGAACAAGATTTCTCCCTTGCACCACCCCGCCACCCTTGTTTCTCTGGCTGCAACCAGATGGAAGCTACAACTCCATGTGTTCAAGCACCCACTTGAACCTCTGAGGAAAACAGTCCTCCCGAGCACCTCCCAACCACCATGAAATATAAATCTTGGTTACAACAACTCATTACAGCGAAATAAAGTTATTCAATGGCTTACCAGCCTTGTCGTTGTTCTATTACACTGGTCTGCCCTGTCTGCATCAGTGTCTTCTACACACCCCTTGCACTTTCTGTTCTTTTCCATTTTATGCTCTCTGCGCCATATCATTTCAATGCAACATTCCTCTACTGTGCATTTTCTGCTCCTGCACTCTGCCTTCTTGCACACACTTCAATCCTTCTACACAACAACCACCGCAACAGCAACCCTTCTCTTCTCTGTACCATGTATATATAGCTTCTGTGCCTCTTGTGTATGCAATATTCGCCATTCTTATGCATTCTCAAACCGCGCTGATATCCTCCACCTCTCGAGTGCTCTGCCTAATCATCATGGTAACTCTTCAGCTTCTCTGGCAGTTTTCCCATGCGCTCAGCATCACTGGGTGTTATGCTGAGATTCCTCAGCCTCTCTGGCAGTTGAGACTCTTCGTCTTCTCTGTAACAGTGGAGCTCATCCTTTCTGCTTCAATTACAAGCTCTTTTTCCTCCAGAATAGCCAACCATACACAGTCTGTCTCATTTTCTTTTATACACACCCCCATGGCAGTTCCACGTCCCATTTCCTTAGGCAAAAGAAAGACAATTGTCCAAGCAACTGAAAGGCCAACTGAAACGCTAACTGATTTGCAATCATGAGTCCATTTTGCTAACAGAATCTAAACTCAGTAGTTAACTGTGAGAGAGAACAGTAACCCTCCGATCAATACTTGATCCAACGGTTCAGATCCAATCGGGATTTCACACATCGCGATTTCGGCATTCTTRGTGTTCATAGTTTTTGTTACTTACAAATCCTGATCTCCGAAACTCCGTGAAGAAGTCAGATCAACGGTCSAGATCATTTCTTGATCTGACGGTTCAGATTCAATCGCGATTTCGCATATCACGAAATTGGGATTCTTGCTGCATTGTGTTCTTTGCCTCTTGAATTCGCGATCTCYGAAACTCCATGAGAGGTCAGATCAACGGTCCAGATCATTTCTGGATCTGATGGCCCAGATTCAATCGCGATTTCGCATATCGAAAAATCGAGATTCTTGTTGCATTGTGTTCTTTCCCTTTTGAATTCGCGATCCCCAAAACTCCGATATGGAGTTACATCTACGGTCTAGATCCAAGCTTGATTCTACGRCTGCGATTGCATCGTAATTTTGCATATCGCGAAATCGACATTCCTGTGGTGAATGTTCTTGTCACTTCCAAATCCCGATCCATGAAACTCCGATAAGGAGTTAAATCAATGGTCCAGATCACTTCTTATCTTAACGGCTGCGATTAAATCGCGATATCGCACATCGCGATTTCGAGGTTCTTGTTGTCAAGTGATTTTGACATTTCAAAGTTCCGATCCTTGATACTCTATGAAGAAGATCAACGGTCCAGATCTCATTCTCAATTCAATGGCTGCGATTGAATCGCGATATCGCATATCGCGAAATCAGGGTTCTTGATGTCAAGTGTTCTTGTCACTTCAAAGTCCCGATCCCCGATACTGCATGAAGAAAATCAATGGTCCAGATCTCATTCTCAATTCAATGGCTGCGATTGAATCGCGATATCGCATATCGCGAAATCAGGGTTCTTGATGTCAAGTGTTCTTGTCACTTCAAAGTCTCGATCCTCGATACAGACTGGAATTAACGGTCCATATCAAAGCTTGATCTGACGGCTCAGATTTCATCACAATTTTTCATATTGCGATTACGCCCTCTTCTCCTTCCACTTTAAAGACCGTGCATGTTCTCCCCGATCCAATGGTGGTCTGACACTGCACACGGATCTGACGACTGAGATATGTTCTCCTCTTCAGCGCCCTCTTCTTGTCTATATTTAGATCTGACGGCCCTCGTTCTGTCGAGAATTTTGGATGGGATCCAATGAACAGAAATGCTTCTCAACCTTTACTCTTTAGCATGCTCTTATTCAGATCTTACGACCATCGGGAATTCTGAATGAGATCCAACAGCTGTGGATCTCTGTCTTCCTTCTCTTATGCGAACTCCTGTATCTTGAGCTTTGCTGCGCGCGTGCTCCTCGACACTGTTCCTCCTGAGCTTTCACTTCTGAATCCCCAAGGGATTCTTGGACTTCTGCGCCTCTGCAANTAGATCTGACGGCCCTCGTTCTGTCGGGAATTTTGGATGGGATCCAATGAACAGAAATGCTTCTCAACCTTTACTCTTTAGCATGCTCTTATTCAGATCTTACGACCATCGGGAATTCTGAATGAGATCCAACAGCTGTGGATCTCTGTCTTCCTTCTCTTATGCGAACTCCTGTATCTTGAGCTTTGTTGCGCGCGTGCTCCTCGACACTGTTCCTCCTGAGCTTTCACTTCTGAATCCCCAAGGGATTCTTGGACTTCTGCGCCTCTGCAAAGTCTTCACATGCACACTCTAATCCTGCCATCTTCACTGTTGTACTTAAGCCATTATCACTACTGTGCTTGCCATCAATGACAAGTCTACGCTACCTGTAAAACATGCCAACAATCCTTTGTACATTCTTCTTGTACCCATGCAATTTTCATTGCTGTGCTTTCCATCAATGACAAGCATATGCTACTTGTTAAACATTTCCAACATATGTGGTACAAAGGTTTGTGGAGACAAAAGGCTAATTACTATTTTTATGAAGTATATAATGAATTTGTGTATGTTTTCAAGAAACTTGTATTTGGAGAGAATACTTCTAGACTGTCACGTGAAGCATCAATTTTCTTGAACAAAAAGAGGGTTATAGAGGAGGTGGATGAATACAATATTGTGAGAATTTATTGCTCTCATGAAAGACCCATTTTTCTACCTTATTATATTACTACTAGATTATTTTCTATTGAGGTTGCAAGGCAGTATAAGTTCTGGTTCCATTTCTTTCATGAGAAAGGAAAGAGGTAGTTCATTCCATTGCCATGGAAAATTGGGGAAATCTTGTTGAGAGGAATCTCTAAAATTGATGAATTCACAGTCCAACTTGATCAATATAATATGAAATTTGTAGAGGAAATCCATTGGATATACTTCACACACACCTAGGATTTCTTTTTCCTAAGGTTTTCCCTATGTTTATTAGTCATTATTAAATCTCCTATATTTTAGGAAGAATATTCCTCTAGGGAGAATATTCTCTTCAGTTCACACTTCAGTTTGATCAGTTGAGTGGAGTATATATGCCACATTGGTATTATCACCATGTAGCATTGGGATCATCACCAAACTAGCACATTACTCATGATTTCATGATCTCCTCCTCACTTCACTATGTTTCAGTCAATTAACTGAATACTAATAGACTAGTTAACTTAGACTAGGTGGCAATTCACTCCCGTAACTTCTTGATAGACTAGAATAGGTGGCAGTTTACTCCCGTAACTGTTGGTGTGTGTCCAAATCACTCTAGACCACCACTATGGTGCATTTTCTTCTCCCCTAGTGCACATTGGTTGAGTTATACATAGTATATCATGTTTAAATTATCATTCATTCATTTGGTTAATGATAATTCTTCCATTCTTTCTCTCATGCTTATCTTTTCTCATATTTTCTCTGCAACCGTGTATGTCAATTCCTAGATAGATCTATTCTGTGCAGGTTCAACACATTTACATGGTATCAGAGCCGACAAACTATTATGGAAAAGACACATCAAATTATTTTTGCAAGTACCGAATATTGAAGACAGCGGAAAAATGAAATTTTCAAAACAAATCATTCTTACACCTTACAATTTCTTTGCATGGAAGGAGAAGATGATAATGCATCTTTGACATAGAGGATTGTATAGGTTAACCATGAACATAGAGGCAAAACCAACATCAACCATAGAAAAATCCAAGTATCTAAATTGAATGGATGAAGCGTTCGGAACAATTTGCAGTCTCCTTTCTCTTAAACTCCTCTTTCACATATCCTCCTGTAAAACCATCAATGAATCCTGGACCACAATGGAAGGGATTTTTGTCAAACAGGATGAGATGAGGGGACACATTCTCAAGGTGGAATTTCTCACATTGGATCATAAAATCTTCGACAATCTCCAAGATTTCTTTACCAAATATAAGGATTTGTTATCACAACTCAAGGTTTGCGGGGTTGATAAATCTAAGGAGGAGAAACAAATGGTTCTCACCATTCTCTCCAAGCTTGGTCCAGAATACTCAATGTTTGTATCCACATTTCATTCAGTTAGATTCACCTCTGGAGCCACCTGGAAGATGCCCTCTCCTGAGGATTTTATCGAGTCTCTGACACAAGAGAAAAATGAGCTCATCAACATGGGAAAATCAAAGGCCCAAAGGTGCATGCACTTACTGTGCAAGATGGAAGTGGTCATCAATATCATAAATCTAAAGATAAAGAAAAAATGAAAGCACATGCAAATACGAATAAGGAAGGGTACTCAAAACCTTTCAATGATGCCTCTGGATCCAAAGGTGGAAAGGGAAGAAAACGGGAGAGATGCACTTACTACCATAAAGGATTCCATCTAGAATCTGCATGTATGCAAAAACCCATAGATCTAATGACCCAGATACTTCAGCAAAACAACCTTGGATATCGCATCCCCAAGGGTGCCAAGAATAAGAAGCCAGAAGATCAAAATCCCAAGAAAGGCAATTCTAGCCATGCTTTGATTGCCATCAACTCCTCTCTCGATGCTTGGATCGTAGATTCAGGAGCACCACACCACATGGATTCCACAAAAGAAATCTATTCTTCATTGGATGCATGCAAAGGTCCTCCTATTATGATGGGGGACAACTCTCCAGTCGAGGTCACCATAGGTGGGAATTTTTTACTAAGGTGACAGTGGTAGGATTTTCCATAGTTATGCAGATATGGGGGATTTGTGTTGGGCTTCGCACAAGTACAAATTCTACGATAACATTTTGGCATCATTGTCGGGGAGGATTGAATCATTCTCTTCAACGACATATCTTTGGTAAAATTTCCCCAAATCCCTTATCTCTCAAGTTTACCTGGCGACTCCACTGAGCGTAGTTCCCTCACCTTCCTTTGATGATCCGTAGGGGATCATATGGTGACTCCATTGATATATTCCTAGGTGTCATCCTACTCTCAACTTTGTGATATTGTATACTCTCAAGTGATGGAACTATGGAACCCTAGGATTTTCATGAAATATATCCTTCTATTGATTTTGACAACATTATCGGATACCGAAATGAGTTTGATGTTAATGCGAGATGGTTGGAAGACTATCCAAAGTTAGAGAGTTATGTCATCATTCATATTGTACAGTTCTTAAAGTACCTACTAGAAGTAAAATTGAATCACAAGGACATACAAATAAAATTATTTATATATTTCCTACCCTTGGAAGTACAAAATTGGGTCAAGGATTGTCGTAGGCCAAAGGGAATGTCTTCACTCACAGATCTCATCAGCATATTTATTAAGTATTCACACCTAAATTATCAGACATATGAAGATGTCCTTCGAAATCTCACAATAGTCCTTGAGGACGAAGGGCTCACCAATGAGATTGTATAAGATCTCAGGAAAGTGCACCATGCTCAAGACCAATAACCCAAGGAAGAGATTTACGAAGAAGGTTACCAAACGCTTGAAGAGGAGCAAGAATTACCTCATGATTCTATTGAAGATAACAAAGACTTGATCAAAGAACGAGAGCTTACCAAGGAATTGTTGATATTATGGTAGTTGCGGGAGGTATTTACCTCCACGTGTAAACCTGATGAGAATAGAATATTCCGGAAAGCAAGAAGAAACCCTAGTGAGTTGCCTAATAACCCTAGAAGACAAGTCAGCTCAAGAGGATACCGTGTATTAGGTTATTAGCCTCCAAGAGAAGAAGTCGGCTAGAAGAAATATTATATACCAAAGAATTAGTACCCAAAATGAGAAGTCGGCCCTCACAGTCTGCTAGATTTATTATAAATACAGGAGGCCAGTCTTCATTCTGGCCAGTATTCTCAGAATTGCAGAGCACACTTGTGCGCACTACAGTTGGGCAGTTTTGTGTGCAATTCTAGAGGAGAGTTGTTGTTGCAACTATTGCAGCTAGTAGATTTCGTTTTGGCTTGGACCATCTCTTGGTTATGGTTTGGACTATCTGATCAGTTCTTGTTTGGTGTGTTATCCTTGGAGGAAGATTCACTACCCTTTATTTGCCTATCTAGCCTAGGGTTTGCTTCTGGAATGATTCTATGTCAAGGTTAAGGTAATCAGGGGGTGGCTTTGGCCTATGGTTGGGTGACAATAGTGATATTGTCTATGGTAAAACAAGCACATCCATTCATATTCTAACATGTTATGGGCCCACACCCCCTTCATTCAGTCTAACCGCTGGAAGGGAGCATATCCATAAGGATATTAAGCTCATTGAAGAACTATCGCTAGGGTTTCTAGCAGAAGCAGTCACCAAAGCACTGCCGCTAGGGTTACTAGCAGGTGCAGTTGCAGAAACCCTAATCCTCTCGTTGAGGCACCTTAAGTGAAAGGATTGACCTAATCTCCGGATAGATCAGTGCGCCTCAGCCTAGCGCATCTCCTGGTACTCTCAGCAAGCTAAGACATCAAGTTTGAGTTTTTGGTCAAATCTAGGGTTGACAAGTCAAAGCAACCATGACTTACTCTATGAAGTCAGAAAACAAGTTAGATGGAGCTTCTAACTTAAGAGCATGGAAGACAAGGATTGACCTCATCCTTTCCAAGAATAAAGTGTTGGATATCGGGAAAGGAAAGATCGTGGAACCAGAGTTTAAAGAAGGAAAAGAGAAGGAACCGCAAAATGTTGCAGTTATGGAGAAGTTCAAAGACAGTGACATCAATGCCATGAGTATCATAGTGGAATCTATAAAAGACCACTTGATACCCTATGTTGTAACAGATTTTGGAAATTGCTCTACTCAGTGTTTTCATCCCAAGTTGTTTGAGAATCGCATCAAACTTATTTCCAAATTATCTCTAACTTGCATCAGATTGTTGAAGGCCTTATAGGGTTTTTTGTGTTGAAAATATCGTCGTTCCTCGGATAACAATGATGCTGAATTGAATAAGCCTCCAAACGTATGTGAAATTTTTGAAAGTAAGCAGTACAAAATGCAAAGCACAATTGCAAGTACCAAACCTAAGTAATTTCATTGAAGACAATATTTCAGAAATGGAGATTTTATCAAACAAGCTATCAGAAAATGAGATCCGAGAAATGCGAGGTGGCAAATTCACTAATTATGCACCTGGCATTCCTTCTCTTGTAAGAGGTGTGGATTTCATTTTCATTCTTATACGATGTCATGGTATTTGACTATATATCTTATCTAGCATAGGTACTTTATATCAAGAACCTTTGTCCTAATATAAAAGAAACAAACCTAGCAGTTTTATATATCTGATTCCAAAGTCTTGGAAAGAACTTACCCTTCCATCTTATGCAGCATGGTCGAATGGAGACACATGTCTTCCCATATTAGTTTATTATTTTCCTCGTTGCATGGAAGTATTTCAATGGACGATGTTTTGGTCAGATTGTTTTTTGTTTGTATGGTAAGGTCGTACCCAATTAGTGGAAAACTTTCGAGCTCTTCGCACAGGGGAGAAAGGTAAAGAAACAATTGCAAAATATTTGCATTATAAAGACTCCTTTCCATCATATCATACATGGTTTCATGATTCAAACTGGAGATATAGTATTTGGAGATGGTAGCGGTAGTGAGTCAATTTATGGAGGCAATTTTCCTGATGAAAATTTCAAGCTGAAGCATTCCAATGCAGGTGTGGTTTCCATGGGAAATTCAGGGCCTGATTCTAACGGATCTCAATTTTTTATCACAAATGTGAAAGCCTGTTGGTTGGATGGTCAGCATGTTGCGTTTGGAAAATTTATACAAAGAAATAAAAATGCAGCCGATATCATGGCCCACTCCCGGATATTATAAGGAAAAAAAGGCAATTTTCATAACAGGAACAAATGAGCATGGAGAGAAAATTTCCATAGTTGTTGCTACTAAAGGTCAAAACCTGAAATACCACTACAATCAAAACGCATGTGATTACCGAGCATTGTGGAAAGATCTGGACATCACTTATGACAAGTTCATTCGCACAACAAATCCTTGCCATGAAGAAATCGTGAAGAAGTTTTATACAGGAGTTTTTGACAAGGGAAATATCTATCATGCAGAGTATGAGAAACTTTACTATATCAATTGTGAGGAATACAAGGGTGGCTTAAAGAGCCTTCTCATTTTATCGGGCGACGGTTGAATGGGGTGGCCCTGTGTCAAATGAAAGTCAATAAACAATTACAAACACGGGAATGTAGCGAAGCAGGCATAATGGCAGAGGCATCATTGCCAGTAAAGGACGTACAGGAACAATCTAACTCTCACAGCCGCATGCAAGAGATTTCACGAAGAGGACCCACACAAAGTTTATGCCGAGCTCTATTTTGGAAGTTCGGCCGAATTAAAGTTGACTACTTCTTATTTCCCGAAACCCGAAATCAGGGTTCCAGCTAAACACCCAAATGCAAAGGGATTGAGGTTTCGTCTTAAGTATAAAACATCGATCGACAAAGTTCCAGACCCAATTCCATTTTCGAAAAGTTAACCGGCAAAAGAATGAGCTTCTCCCCTTTCACTCCGAAAGTCCGAAAGCCGAAATCATGATTCCAATCATTGCGCCTGACAGGTAGGGTTTCGTTTGTTAATTTTCGCACACGGACTTTGGCTGGCATCAAATCGCAGAGCCTGTAATGGAACTGGAAAGACTCTCACCTTTGGAATCTTAATCCTGGACAAAATCATTCAACCGTTAAAATGAGCATGGGTCATATCCCTTGGCACTCGTTTTGGCTCCAACACGAGAACTTGCAAAACAAGTTGATAAAGAATCTTCTCCAGGATGTTATGGGGGTTTACCTATAATGAGCCAAATCAATGTTCTTGGAAAAGGTTTAGATATTGTTGTCGGAACACCTGGTCGCATTATGGATCTGAGCAATCGAGGTGCACTAGTTTTGTCAGAAGTACAGTTTATTGTTTTGGATGAGGCTGACCAGATATTAAATGTGAGCTCTGATGAAGACGTTGAGGTGATTATGTAGAGATTGCTGAAAAAACGCCAGAGTATGCTTTTTCTGCTATAATGTCTGTCTGGGTGCAGAGGCTTTCGAGGAAATATTTTAATGATCCTATTGTTACTAATCTTGTTGGTGAATCATCTCAAAAGTTGGCAGACGGAATATTACTTTAATCTATCGCCACATTCACCTATAGGAAACGCTCCATTATCAACCTATTGATAATTGAATATGCTAAAGGGGGAAAATGTATCATTTTCACTCAAACAAAGCGAGATACAGATAGTCTGTCAGTGGCATTGGGTCGAGTCCTTTCCTGTGAACCTTTGCACGATAATATTTCACAGCATCAGTGAGAAGAAGACTCTTGCTGGCTTTTGCGAGGGACATTTTAACGTGTTGATTGCTACTAATGTAGTTGCACGTGGTCTTGATATTCCTACTGTTGATCTGTTTATTCATTATGAACTCCCGACAACTTCAGAGATCTTTGCGCATGGAGGCAAATCAATTGCATACACTGTTATAGACAGTTCGCTGGAACTTAAGATTTTGTTTGTGCTTTTAAAATTAGTTCGGATTACTGTTATGATTAGTTAAAGACGATTGAAGTTAGTTCATTTTCTGTTAGGTATCCTATGACGCGGATTCAACCTCCTTAAGAGAGGGAATTTATATAAAGGTTCATCCATTGTAATAAGAAAAAGGGGGGGGTGGGGGGAAACCTCTTTTGGAGAGAGCTCCTTTTGAACGCAGAGTTATTTTGAAAGCCCGGAATGGAGTAATACAGAAGAGACATGTTCACTTGATATTGTGAGATTCATCACGGTCAATTCTTTCAGTATGTTCTCTTTTTGTCATTGTCATATTATCTATCTATTCCTTTATCGACTGAGTTAAAATTTGTTTGGAATTCATTTTACATGCTCATTACACACAGTTGATAGGTGTTCTGTTTCGATGATGACTAGTCAGAATTCACTCAAGATAAGTGCCCTGTATCTAGTTATTAGCCTTAAGTCTATTTTCTCTAAAGTTGTAGTGAAAACTCATCCTTGATAGATGCTTTCACTGTGATGGTCTTTTCCTTTTCTTTTTCTGCTACTTTATCATGATTATTGATTACTGAAAGATAGACTTACTTTGCTTCATTTTCTGCAAGTATTATGATCACTGCCATTATCTATTTTCTTTGGTTTTCACTTGACTCCATCGCCCAATAGGTCTTTTCAAATCTGTGCAACCCCCAACCTTATTAAAAATCTTCTCTGATAAGAAATCTGGCCTTCTTACTATGATTACTGAATATTCCTAAGTAAAGAGCCCTTGGCCGTTGAGAGAACTCTCTCTGAGTGTATTAGGTCAGAAGTACACTCTAAATCAATTTTCAGGGATTGGCTTGTTGTAACCCAAGTCAAGCTCTGAATAACAAATAAATTTTTCTTTTAAAAATGTGCTAAGGCTTGGCTCTATTATAGCCTAGAGTCAACTCTTGCGACAACATTTTTTGGCGTCGTTGTCGAGGATGGAGGACGAAGTTATCTTCCCTGGGATACGACAAAGGTTCGGATCTATTTCCTGTTGGTGAACACGGGATAGATGTTCGGTTGGCTATGATTGTTCACCTGGTGACTCCTTGGTTTGTAGACTCTACATGTTTTCGTTGGCGACTCCAGTCATCTCAAATGTTGAATTCCTTCGCTGCTCGGATCGCTGCAAGACGCTAAATGACAAGGTTCGGAGTTTTTGCAGGTCACTTTATTGATGCAGGCACGTGGTCTACTATTCTTGGCACTTTACGGGAAAGTACCATCCCTAGATGGAGCCTATGTTGTAATAGATTTTGGAAATTGCTCTACTCAGTGTTTTCATCCCAAGGTGTTTGAGAATCGCATCAAACTTATTTCCAAATTATCTCTAACTTGCATCAGATTGTTGAAGGCCTTGTAGGGTTTTTTGTGTTGAAAATATCGGCGTTCCTCAGATAACAATGATGCTGAATTGAATAAGCCTCCAAATGTATGTGAAATTTTTGAAAGTAAGCAGTACAAAATGCAAAGCACAATTGCAAGTACCAAACCTAAGTAATTTCATTGAAGACAATATTTCAGAAATGGATATTTTATCAAACAAGCTATCAGAAGATGAGATCCGAGAAATGTGAGGTGGCAAATTCACTAATTATGCACCTGGCATTCCTTCTCTTGCAAGAGGTGTGGATTTCGTTTCATTCTTATACGATGTCATGGTCTTTGACTATATATCTTATCTAGCATAGGTACTTTATATCAAGAACCTTTGTCCTAATATAAAAGAAACAAACCTAGCAGCTTTATATATCCGATTCTAAAGTCCTGGAAAGAAGTTTCTCTTCCGTCTTATGCAGCATGGTCGAATGGAGACACGTGTCTTCCCATATTAGTTTATTATTTTCCTCGTTGCATGGGAGTATTTCAATGGATGACGTGTTTGTCGGATTGTTTTTTGTTTGTATGGTAAGGTCGTACCCAATTAGTGGAAAACTTTCGAGCTCTTTGCACAGGGGAGAAAGGTAAAGAAACAATTGCAAAATATTTGCATTATAAAGAATCCTTTCCATCATATCATACATGGTTTCATGATTCAAACTAGAGATATAGTATTTGGAGATGGTAGCAGTAGTGAGTCAATTTATGGAGGCAATTTTCCTGATGAAAATTTCAAGCTGAAGCATTCCAATGCAGGTGTGGTTTCCATGGGAAATTCAGGGCCTGATTCTAACGGATCTCAATTTTTTATCACAACTGTGAAAGCATGCCAGTTGGATGGTCAACATGTTGCGTTTGGAAAATTTATACAAAGAAATAAAAATGCAGCCGATATCATGGCCCACTCCCAGATATTATAAGGAAAAAAGGCAGTTTTCATAACAGGAACAAATGAGCATGGAGAGAAAATTTCCATAGTTGTTGCTACTAAAGGTCAAAACCTGAAATACCACTACAATCAAAATGCATGTGATTACCAACATTGTGGAAAGATCTGGACATTACTTATGACAAGTTCATTCGCACAACAAATCCTTGCCATGAAGAAATCGTGAAGAAGTTTTATACAAGAGTTTTTGACAAGGGAAATATCTATCATGCAGAGTATGAGAAACTTTACTATATCAATTGTGAGGAATACAAGGGTGGCTTAAAGAGCCTTCTCATTTTATCGGGCACGGTTGAATGGGGCAGCCCTTTGTCAAATGACAGTCGATAAACAATTACAAACACAGGAATGTAGTGAAGCGGGCATAATGGCAGAGGCATCATTGCCAGTAAAGGACGTACAGGAACAATCTAACTCTCACGGCCGCATGCAAGAGATTTCACGAAGAGGACCCACACAAAGTTTATGCCGAGCTCTATTTCGAAAATTCAGCCGAATTAAAGTTGACTATTTCTTCTTTCCCAAAACCCGAAATCAAGGTTCCAGCTAAACACCCAAACGCAGAGGGATTGAGATTTCGTCTTAAGTATAAAACGTCGATCGGCAAAGTTCCAGACCCAATTCCATTTTCGGAAAGTTAACCGGCAAAAGAATGAGCTTCTCCCCTTTCACTCCGAAAGTCGAAATCATGATTCCAATCATTGCGCCTAACGGGTAGGGTTCCGTTTGTTAATTTTCGCACACGGACTTTGGCTGGCATCAAATCATAGAGCCTATAATGGAACTGGAAAGACTCTCGCCTTTGGAATCTTAATCCTGGACAAAATCATTCAACCGTTAAAATGAGCATGGGTCATATCCCTTGGCACTCGTTTTGGCTCCAACACGAGAACTTGCAAAACAAGTTGATAAAGAATCTTCTCCAGGATGTTATGGGGGTTTACCTATAATGAGCCAAATCAATGTTCTTGGAA
>JASDQU010013570.1:99283-140817 GCA_032191745.1 Picea mariana | reverse complement strand
AGCTTCTCCCCTTTCACTCCGAAAGTCGAAATCATGATTCCAATCATTGCGCCTAACGGGTAGGGTTCCGTTTGTTAATTTTCGCACACGGACTTTGGCTGGCATCAAATCACAGAGCCTATAATGGAACTGGAAAGACTCTCGCCTTTGGAATCTTAATCCTGGACAAAATCATTCAACCGTTAAAATGAGCATGGGTCATATCCCTTGGCACTCGTTTTGGCTCCAACACGAGAACTTGCAAAACAAGTTGATAAAGAATCTTCTCCAGGCTGTTATGGGGGTTTACCTATAATGAGCCAAATCAATGTTCTTGGAAAAGGTTTAGATATTGTTGTCGGAACACCTAGTGGCATTATTGATCTGAGCAATCGAGGTGCACTAGTTTTGTCAGAAGTACAGTTTATTGTTTTGGATGAGGCTGACCAGATACTAAATGTGAGCTATGATGAAGATGTTGAGGTGATTATGTAGAGATTGCCGAAAAAACGCCAGAGTATGCTTTTGTCTGCTATAATGCTTGTCTGGGTGCAGAGGCTTTCGAGGAAATATTTTAATGATCCTATTGTTACTGATCTTGTTGGTGAATCATCTCAGAAGTTGGCAGATGGAATATTACTTTAATCTATCGCCACATTGACCTATAGGAAACGCTCCATTATCAACCCATTGATAACTGAATATGCTAAAGGGGGAAAATGTATCATTTTCACTCAAACAAAGTGAGATACAGATAGTCTATCAGTGGCATTGGGTCGGGTCCTTTCCTGGGAACCTTTACACGGTAATATTTCACAACATCAGTGAGAAGAAGACTCTTTCTGGCTTTCGCGAGGGACATTTTAACGTGTTGATTCCTACTAATGTAGCTGCTCGTGGTCTTGATATTCCTACTGTTGATCTATTTATTCATTATGAACTGTCGACGACTTTAGAGATCTTTGCGCATGGAGGCAAATCAATTACATACACTTTTATAGACAGATCGCTGGAAATTAAGATTTTTTTTGTGCTTTTAAAATTAGTTCGGATTACTGTTATGATTAGTTAAAGACGGTTGAAGTTAGTTCATTTTCTGTTAGGTATCCTATGACGCGGATTCAACCTCCTTGAGAGAGGGAATTTATATAAAGGTTCATCCATTGTAATAAGAAAAAGGGGGGGCCAGGGGGAAACCTCTTTTGGAGAGAGCTCCTTTTGAACGCAGAGTTATTTTGAAAGCCCGGAATGGAGTAATACAGAAGAGACATGTTCACTTGATATTGTGAGATTCATCACGGTCAATTCTTTTAGTATGTTCTCTTTTTGTCATTGTCATATTATCTATCTATTCCGTTATTGACTAAGTTAAAATCTGTTTGGAATTCATTTTACATGCTCCTTACACACAGTTGATAGGTGTTCTGTTTCGATGATGACTAGTCAGAATTCACTCAAGATAAGTGCTTTGTATCTAGTTATTAGCCTTCAGTCTATTTCCTCTAAAGTTGTAGTGAAAATTCATCCTTGATAGATGCTTTCACTGTGATGGTCTTTTCCTTTTCTTTTTCTGCTACTTTATCATGATTATCGATTACTGAAAGATAGACTTACTTTGCCTCATTTTCTGCAAGTAATATGATCACTGCCATTATCTATTTTCTTTGGTTTTCACTTGACTCCATCGCCCAATAGGTCTTTTCAAATCTGTGCAAGCCCCAACCTTATTAAAAATCTTCTCTGATAAGAAATCCGACCTTCTTACTGTGGTTACTGAATATTCCTGAGTAAAGAGCCCTTGGCCGTTGAGATAACTCTCTCTGAGTGTATTAGGTCAGAAGTACACTCTAAATCAATTTTCAGGGATTGGCTTGTTGTAACCCAAGTCAAGCTCCGAATAACAAATAAATTTTTCTTTTAAAAATGTGCCAAGGCTTCGCTCTATTACAGCCTAGAGTCAACTCTTGCGACAACACCCTACATCTCCCATCTTGATCCATCCAAGAAGATGTACGATGCCCTAACAAACCTCTTCTCAGTCAGAAACATTGAACAAGTAATGAGCCTGAAGAATGAGCTCTGTGACATGAAGATGAATGGTGATACTTTTTGAGGATCTCTCAGTTAAGAGATCAACTACAAGCTATTGAAGAGATCATCTCAGAGAAAGAATTGGTAAATATAGTACTCAATGGTCTTCCCAAGACATGGGATGCATTTTCCTCAAGCATGAACAAAAGGAAGGAGACACACGAAGCATCAGTTGCAGAAGAAAAGGAACCTACTTTGAAGACTAAGCAGGATGGAACAGACTTATTCTTCTAAAAGACAAGGTAACAATACTCTTCATAGTTCTTGTATGTACCATGTTTTCTGTACATATCTTGCATACCTATTTCTAGAAGATAATATGTTCCAAGAGAAACTTGCCTATGGAAGAACAAACACGATAAGGACTAATATCACTATGACTATAAGACAAGCTGTAAGATAAGCTGAAATCAAAATCAATATTGAAGAAACCTAGAAGAACTAAAGACAGAAGGAAGTCAGCAATCAAGAGAAAATTGGAAAAAGGTCTGTGACACTTTGCAGAAGGTAATAAGGATGCAGCCAGAAGCGTGGACTCTCCTAGATGGAGAGAGCCGGTTATATTTCCAAGAGAAGAGCATGCATGAAGTAAGGATTAGGAGGGAGTTAATCCTAAATCCTACAATCCATTGAAGATGATAAAGTAGCAGCCATGAAAAGCAGTACGTATTCAGTTTGACCTTAGAAGAAGTCTTCTTTGAAAAGAAGCCAAAAAGCATCCCTGATTGTCCATCCACATCCGTGATTCTATGATGAAAGAAAGAAGTGAAATATTTAGGGCATGGAATCTATAAGAAACTCCATGGATCCAAGAAGCTAAAGAGAAACATGAGGAAGAACATGAAGATTCCAAGAAAGGAAGAAAAGACAAAACAACCAATCATTGTATCAAGAATCACAAGACTACCAACCTGATATGAACTAACCAAAAAGTAATCAAGCAGAGGAAATGAAAAGTGTGATGAAGAATAGTGTATGGAAGACTTATGAATGCAAGCATTGTGAGATCCAGAACTAGAAGTTCTCCTAGATGGAGGGAGAAGACTATGATGATTGTTTGCTCCAAGTAAACCAGACATACCTCTACATGAGTCCTTATATCATTCGTAATATCCATGGGTTGGCGTTTTACATCAGATAAAGGCAAAAACTGTTCTCCAAATTAATTGAACAAAGTGTGTATGAAGAGCAACCTCAAGGGCTTTGAAGTATACYAGAAAGAGATCCTTGTATGTAGATGGAAGAAGACAACTTGGTGGAGAACCTCCAATTCACAACAAAAGCGTGGTGAAGACTTTCTATAACAGATATATTGCACCAGAATGGTTAATCAGAACTCCAAAATGATGGATTGCTAATCCATGACAAACKCTCATGATGGCAGAAGAAGTACCACTTGGATATGTTCCAGTATGACCCTTGCCACGATGTTATGAGCTAGTAGGAAACCAAGAGGAATCCAACAATGATATACTTTATTGATCAGAGCTATATGAAGCCTTCCGAGAAGACCAGTGTTCCAGAAAKACCGAAGTACATTGAGATCAAGCATTACACTCTYCGTGATGAAGTCCATAAAAGAGAAAGTGGTTCTCAAATATATATATATATATATATATCTCCACAGATGAGCAGATAAGAAGACATTTTGGTAAAGCCTCTATCCAATATAGAAGAGTTTGTGCACTCAAGCTGGAGCTCGTGGAGATGACTTCCCTATTGAAAAAGGAAGAGATGACTCCTAGGTTGGGAGGGAGCACTGATGTGTTATTGATTTATGGACAATCATTTTTCAGTTCGAAAAATGGTCCAGGTTGAGCAGTTCCTTTCCAATTCGGAAAGTGGTTTGAGATTTCTGACCGACAAGCATTTTCCAATTTAGAAAATGGTCCAGATCAAATGGTCATTTTCGTAATGAAAATGGTTCGATGGATTGCTAATGTACCATAGACAACGATTTCTCATTGTGGTTAACATGGGGAATGGTCTAGGGCAGTATCTCTTCTTAAGGGTTACTCAAGAAGACTGGCCCGCCTCGTCGAACAATGATTTCCCATTGTGGTTAACATGGGGAATGGTCCGTTTTGGAGGTTGATACAGGACAGCCATTTCCTTTGGAAATGGTCCAGACAACCATTCCTTAGGGTAGATTCATTCTCTCCAGGTTGCACTTTGTTTAATGCCAGAGGAATGGCCTGGGGTGGGGAATGGTCCAGGTTCAACAATCAGGGACAGACATTCCTTAAGGCATACTCATTCTCTCCACGTTGCACTTTGTTTAGTGTCGGAGGAATGGCCCAGGGTGGGGAATGGTCTAGGCTCAAAAGTCAGGAAAGTTATTCTTCCTTGCTTGAGAAGAATAGTCCAGATAGCTCATCATTGATGTTTTACCTTCTGAGGGCAGGTGTTCTTCCAGATCTCACATATGTGAGTGGAAGAATGGCCCAAATGATTCAGTTTATATCATAACAATGTTTTATGTGCAAGTTGATATCCGATGATTGTTATGGAGATTGTATGTCTATGGACAATAGATGTATACTACTGTGGTGTATGTGTTCCATTGATTGTGACTATGTGTCACTAATCAAGTATCTGTGTGTTACTTGGTGTGGCAGTGTACCACTAGATTGTAGTTGTGTACTACTATGGATAGACACAATTGTGTTCTATTGAATGATATTGTTCTGATTGCCTTGAAGACTATCAACAGTGTTGGAAATTATTATCAGCTAGATGGATGATCAATGGACAGAGATTTCCCAGACGAAAAATGGTCCAGGACATTTATTCTTCCAGAACATATGTCCAGACTAGAAGAATCGTTCTTGTGTCACTCTGTGGAGTGAGTGACTTATCCAGCATCATGTCTGATTACTCAGATGGAGTATGGTTTTGAGAGATGATGCAGCTGATGACACTGATAGTGATGATGGCACTCATGATCTAGTCATGAGATAATCTATACGACTATGTTGATGCTACCGGGTGAATGGTATGTTTGTGCTCAAGACCATTACCTTCAATACCTCCCTAGCTAGGAGGGAGTGTTGATATTATGGTAGCTGCGGGAGGTATTTACCTCCACGTGTAAACCTGACAAGAATAGAATATTCTAGAAAGCAAGAAGAAACCCTAATGAGTTGCCTAATAACCCTAGAAGATAAGTCGGCTCAAGAGGATAACTTGTATTAGGTCATTAGCCTCCAAGAGAAGAAGTCAGCTAGAAGAAATATTATATACCAAAGAATTAGTACCCAGAATGAGAAGTCAGCCCTGGCAGTCTGCCAGATTTATTATAAATACAAGAGGCCAGTCTTCATTCTGGCCAGTATTCTCATAACTGCAGAGCACACTTGTGCGCATTGCAGTTGGGCACTTTTGTGTGCAAATCTGGAGGAGAGTTGTTGTTGCAGCTGTTGCAGCTAGCAGATTTTGTTTTGGCTTGGACCATCTCTTGGTTATGGTTTGGACTATCTGATCAACTCTTGTTTGGTGCACTATCCTTGGAGGAAGATGCACTACCCTTTGTTTGGCTATCTAGCCTAGGGTTTGCTTTCGGAATGATTCTCTGTCAAGGTTAAAGTGCTCGAAGGGTGGCTTCGACCTATGGTTGGGTGACAATAGTGATATTGTCTATGGTAAAATGAGCACATCCATTCATATTATAACATGAATATTACCAAGGAGAGCTTGAGTTTTCTTGCGAATATCATGAAGAAGAACACTTTGATGAAACACACCTTGTTGAAAACCTAATCCACAAATAGGCTCCTCATGAAGTGTCAGTATTTTCTCCTCTATTTGTTGAAGTCATCCAAGCTTCCATTCCTCCAACACATGAAGAAGAGAACATGGTGAGTTATACTCCTTTTCAAGTCTTTGATATTGCTCCATTTCATGATTCGAAAAGTCAAGAAGAGTTAGACGAATCCTTGGATGCACCGATCCCTTCATGTTATAAGAAAATTGATGATTTGATTGCCAATATTGATGAGTTTATACATGTTGGGATACATAAATGGGATGTGACTTATTATGGATTTAATGGAGATCCCATTTATGATATGAAGTTCATTTCCAATTGTTGTCGTTAGAACAACCATATGTGTTTGCTACTAATTCATATGTTTGGCAATAAGAAGATGACATGATTGCAAATTTATTCTACCCACATAGGGATGAATTATTGCAACATTCTCATGATGATCCTTGGTCATATCCCAAGGATTATGATGCTTATTCTTTTGAGCACTTGGATTTATTGTATGAAGAAGATCTTCAACCGCATGTATGCTCTAGCCTTGATGAAGATGAGGCCATGATTTGAGCGGAGCAATATTTTTGTTTCCAACCTTCTTATTTCCTTCATCCCTCTATGCCACTATGAATGCAGTTGTGAAACATGTTCCTTGTCCCAAGTTTTCTCCGAGGAAAAAAATATCCTTAGAAATCAAGGGTAGACTAGATTCTTTAAGAACAAATTTGACATCCCATTTTTTCAGCCTCCCCTTGAGTAATTATTAGTCATCTTCCAAATTCTTGTTCATCCCTTCTTAGGTCTTGGGAGTGATGAGGTCCAGGGTAGTCAACCTTCAGGGTCTCTAAGTCAGCTTTACGAGTCTTCATCTTATCACAACCCTATTTAGAGGTGGATTGAGCATTCTTGTGGGAATACTTCTTGCATGATTTCATCCCTCCCTCCTGCATCCATGAGTTAGAATTTATGATTAGTTATGATACAATTCATGCTCTAGCTCATGACCTTTTTGTGCTTGACTTATTTTTATTTTGGTTTATGATGAAGCACAAGGATATATGTTTTGAAACAATGTTGGGATGGTTTTATTGGTTATATAATTATACCTAGCATTTCACTTATCATAGATTAGGGTAGGCATTTGCAACCTGCATTGCATTGTATATATATTGAATCACACATGTCATGGTAGTGTAGTATAATTTTGCTTGAATTAGCATGCATGTTTCTGATTTACATATCGTTTTTCTTGCATCCTGGAATCTTGTTAAGTTACATTTGTATCATTTGCATACTCATATTGATATGTTGGAATAAAAATATCAGAAATTTTTTTATTTTCAAGTTTTTCTCTAGATTTTGATAGTTATCATTTTTTCCACATGAAGAAGGGGTGAGTTACACCACCCCTCCTATTTCAACATTTTGCTTGAGTTTATGTAGGCACAGGTCATACTAGGAGATGTTGAGGTTCTCATGCAATCTACAATGAGCACATGTCCACATGTAGGAGCCAAATGTTACCCCCTCGGCCCAGGGGTGACTAAGGAGATGATGTCTCGAGGCCCGCAGGTAGCAAACATGGAGTGTCGAGAGCCAGATGGATAGAACAACCCATAGAGCCCCTCTTTTTCACACACATCACAACTCGTCATCGACAGTAGAGAAATATATGCTGCATTGGTTTGGACCCATAAAACAACAAGTCTTGCTTCATGAGGTAACAAGTCCAGTCTCATGGTGAGTGTCACTTTAATATTTGAAGCATTTAAGCATGTTGCAAAGATTACTTTCTTGATTATGGAACATTTTATTGGAAATTATATTTTTTTGCCTAATTTCACCTTGGCGGTTTACATGGTATCCTATTAAGTTGGTCACCTTGAGGAAAAGGGTTGCTACTGGGGGGTTTCCTTGAAGGGTCATCGTACCATTCATCACTCATAATTACCACTTTCCACACTTCTTCCCTATCATTTCCTCCTCTTTTTGGTTTTCGGGTGCATTGACCCCAAGAAGGGCTTGTACCTCATTTCATGGGAAGAAGGGGATGAAATCTGAGAGGTGTTTTAGCTGACATCATACATAAATGATCACCTTAAAGTTCTAAGAGCCATGAAACACTTCTCTAAATGAATAAAGAACTTCCTAAAAAACAGATAAAAAATGTCTTGCTTGATGGGGGAATGCATTGTGGTGTTCTTTTATTTACAGTGCATATAGCACCCAATGTGTTCTAACTACAAGTGGCATTGGGGTGCTCTTTTTCTTTCCGTTGCACATATCACTCAATGTTCAGACTAAATTAAAAGGTAAATAAAGGGCTTGGAAAAAAGTTGCATTGAAAACAAAAGGAAACTCAAGGATGTATCACACCCTCCACAAAGACACCCATAAATGAGATAATATGAACCCTTGATATGTCAAGAACCCCATGCCCAAGAGTCCTTCCCAAATCCACCTTGTACCCATTACATGGTCTAGATAGGGTCTTCTTGGGAAGCATTCCTTGACTTGGGGTTTGGGCTACTCAATAGGGCACCATGACACCCCTCCCATACCTAAATTTGGAAAAGTTTACAAGGTATTTGAGAATTTGTTTAATTTAAAAAGGGGATTTAATGCACTTGTTTTGGTGGTTCTTGTATTAAATGTGGCTTGCTTGGCATGATTTATATGACTTGTGGACCCTTGGAGGGCGTACTTTTTGTCTTTGTAGGACCTTACCTGATGAAATCTATTCATGAAGGAACTATGCCACTTAGGGGCTTGAAAGTCCATAGGGTGGCTGTTATGCCCCACACATGGGAGACCATTGATGATAAGCATTGCACCTTGAGGATGGAGGACCTTGCCTTTAGAGGAACCTTGGCGTCATTGGAGGATGAGATTTCACCCCTCCTCCATGTGGACATAACCTTTGGATGCTTGGGACATCACCCACTAGCCCTTGACATCATCTTGGAGGCTAGGGTTTGATGGATGATGTGGTTCCAGAGGTGGTTTTACATGTGAATGTCGATGGCATGGGATGTTTTCACATAGGATCATGACACATGGACTTTGGAGGCCCAACGTCCCACTCATTGAGGCTGGACATCACATTCTATAGCCCTACATTGCCCTACTAGGGCATGACATCACCCTCTTTAGGGTTTTATTTCATGTATTTTTCATTTTTGCATAATGTAAAGGTAAATAAAGGGGGTCGACCCTCTTCTAATTTGTAATTGACAATTTAAAGTGGACAAATTGGTTTCGATGTCCTCACATAAATAGAGGACCATCTCATTTTCATTTTATCATCATTCATTCATCACCATTTATGATAACAAGATTGAAATTTCCTACCTACTTGGATATCTCTCTCTTCTACACCTATGGGACATGCTTTTAGGATCAATTTGTGGATGCTTTGCTGATTTTTGGATGAAATTTCTGCAATTTGGGTTTTATCTCAAGGTATCTTGGTGAAGTAAGTGAAATTTTTGGAATTTTATCTTTGTGTTATCAATGCTTCATGGTAGTTTCTCTTTTTCATGCTAGACGTATTGCTTGGTGAAACCCTAAGAGAGGAGCATAAGTGCTTCCGCCTCTCACAAGGTTAATTTTGTTCCAAATTTGTGAAGGAAACCTTGTTAGGGTTAGACTCCTAAAGCCCTAAAATGCTATAACTTTCGAAATTTTTCCCTAGTCAATTGATTTCTTGACTTAGTTAAAGTATTATGAAGGGAGAAAAGGTTTCTAGAGCCCAAAAGTGCTTGGACTCTAGCAATCCTTCTCTTTAAGGCTTAAATCCTAAGGCCCTAATGTGCTAGCACCTTAGAGTTTAAGCTCTAACTATTAAGCTTTTCTATCTCGATGTTTAAGCATTATTGTGTATTGTTGTTATAAAGACTCCATAGCCCTCAAAGGCACTCATCTTACATCTCTCCATTAGTGAAATTGATCAACAAACACTCTCTTTCTATTCTCTCAATCTTTCTACTAATTTTGCTAACACCAACACTCACTAAATCTCTAGTAAACTTGTTCTTGTTGAAATTTTTTTCCATGACCATCTTAATACACCTTTATTTGTTTCATACTCTCTTGCAAATGTGGTTTAACTTGCTCATAATTCTCTAAAGCAATTGGATTGTGTTCTATGTGATGCATGCTTAATTTTCTTGGTCAATTGTTGAAATTCTAAGCTCTTTTTACTGTTGTTGTTACAAATTTATATTGTTGTCATAATATTGGTGTAATGCTGCAAAATTGTACCAGCCATAACAAATTTTCATTTTCTAGTGTCTTATGAGGTATTAATTGCATGTTTGTACTTGCAAATCATCACATATATGCTACAAATTGTTCTTGTTCTGGGCAGATACTCAAACATCCTTATACCTCTTAGTTTCCCTTGACCTAGACTAATCTTTATGTGATCAAGAGAGGGGGCAGTAGGCTTGGCTACTTTGCTTGCTACTTTGATACCTTGAGGTCACCGGGGAAGCCTCCCCTGTGGTGGACCTCCTCCATCACTAAAATGAGGGAATTTATTACTAAGGTGACAGTGGTAGGATTTTCCATAGTTACATAGATTTTGAAGACTTGTGTTGGGATTTGCACAAGTACATATCCTACAATAACAGGTCTCCTAAAACAAACAACACATAGTCTAATTGGGACCATGTACCGAGGAGTACCATTGTTTGTTGAAGGGCAGTTTTCCCTCGTCAGCACAACTAGAAGTCCTTGTCATTGTCACCTAGGCAAGTACTTCCCTCGTTTTAGTGAAGGAGAGAGGTCCAACACAAGGGAGGCTTCCCTGGTGACCTCAAAGGATGCTATAGCAAGCTAAGACAAGTCTATAACCCCCATATCATGGTCACTCAAAAGGTTATGCTAGGTCTAGGAGAGGTGAAGGGAAGAATTAATTTGAATAATGTAATTGGTTAACCCGTGTGAGACAAGAAACATTCCAATGCATATAATATACAATTACCAAGTTGTATTGCTTATCAATCACCTTTATACACTAGATAACAAGTAAAACCAATTGTTGTTGTAAAATCACAGTAGTAAACTAGTCTATATCAACAATAATTAATTTGCAGCAACAATGGGAAAATCATCCTAGAAAATTAGAAATTATATATTAGGATTTATCCTTTAAGAAGTAGAATAACATCCAATTGCTAAACAATGATTCTGAGCAAGTTTTTCCACAATATCAAGTAAATATTCAACAATTTATACAATCCCGAATGGTTGTAGTATTCAACATATCATTGATGTAGAACCCAGTGCCATAGTCACTACCACTAAGGTCTATCCAAACGAACCAGAAGAGTTGGAGGAAGGTGAACACCTTTTTCACACATAGATTTGGGTGAAGGGTGCTCTGTTGCATTTCATTGTTAATAGAGGAAGTGAAAAGAACCTAATCTCAGGGGACGTCGTCAAATGGTTGGAGTTACTAACAACACCACATATGCAACCATACAACATATGGTGGCTCAACCAAGGACAAGATCTCCGTGTCATCTAATACTCTTACCTACCCTATGGAATCAATCCCTTCAAGGATCAGGTATTGTGTGATGTTTCCCCACTTGAAGTTTTTTTTGTTCTTTTAGGCCAACTATATATGTGGAAACATCCTGTTGTATATGAATCTAGACTTCAAAGTGTCATTGTTACTTTGGGCAGACAACTATACAAGATACCAGAGGTAGCTCCACCTACCACAATTTCTTTGGTCTCACTGAAGAAGTGCAAGAAGTTCATTTCCTAGACTGGGAAATTTTCCCTCTTCATGATTCACTCTTAAGGTGAATGGAAGGTCATGGGCACATCCATGGCCTCCGCACATGGCTTCTCCATGCAACAGAAGCAAGTGGAAAGAGTTGTGGAAGAATATCAAGACACATTCACCTTACCTATCGGGGTGCCTTTGCACTGTTAGGTCAAGCATTCAATCGATCTAACCCCCAATGTGCCTTTACCTAATGGGCTGGTATATTGATGCTCTCTCCTGGAAAATGAGGAAATCAAACATTAGATTAAAGAGCTACTCCAAAAAGCATGCATTCAACCAATCTCCTCACCTTGTGGAAGCCCAATTGTGCTTGTGCAAAAGGAAGAAGGGACTTGGTGACTATGTATTGATTATAGAGATTTGAACATAATCACAGTCAGGAACTGCTACCCAATTCCCCAAATTGACGACCATCTCGGCCAACTCAAGGGAGCCAAATACTTTAGTAAGATTTATCTGAATTTCAGCTACCATTAGGTCCCAGTAGAATCAACTGATGTATGGAAGATTGCTTTCAAGTCTAAAGAAGGTCTTTTCAAGTCGTTGGTCATGCCCTTTGACTTGACGAATGCTCTAGCAACTTTCATGAGGTTGATCGATGACATCTTGTGACCTTTCAACAATTCCTTTGTTGTTTTATATTTGGATGACATCCTCATCCTCAACAAGAGTTGGGCAGAACAATTACAACACATTCAACAAATCCTACACACCCTACGACAACACAAGCTATATGCTAACTTAGAGAAATGCTCCTTCACCATGAATAGCATTCAATACCTCAGATACATTGTAGATGAGCATGGTGTGCATGTAGATCCAACCAAGATCCAAGTCATTCATGACTATCCAACCCCAAAAACACTAACCGAGTTTCGACTTCAGTTCAACCATAGTTGATCTCAATTGACTAGTGGATGACCACTCATGCATCTATTTCCTAGATTTTAGGGCATGAGGGTGCACTTACTTTGCATGAATGCACTATTCCTGGTCTCCACACTTGCCACTCAGTTAAATTTTTTCCTCTTAAACAATTAACTAAGATTAGCTAGCAGTTGACTCCCGTTGTAGCGAGTTAATGTCCAAATCTCCTTTAGATCACTCCTATGGTGCATGATGCATGTACTCCATGAGATTTTCGCATGTACTCCCTAATATTGGAACATTGCTTCTCTTGGAATACTTATATATGTGTGTATTACTCATTCATTAATGTTGTGATTAATATATTTTCTCATTCTCTCTCTCTCTCTCTCTCTCTCTCAATTCTCTTGCAAGTTTTATGTGATTTTCTCTAGCTAGGTTCTCTGTGAATGGTTTTAGGATTTTTCACCCAAACTTCACATGGTATTAGGGCCCATAGGTTGCTAGAATCAAGGCACATAGGCACTTTATTTGTAGGTTCAGGAGGAGATTCAGTAAAAAAGGATGAAATCAACACAGGTTATTCTACTCACACCATACAATTATGTTGATTAGAAGCCAAGGATTCTGCATCATCTCAAGAATCGATACTTATACCGATTGACAATGGAAAAAAAATACAGCCTAATTCTCTAGAAGAGAAAAATGATTTTCTCAACAGACAAGATTTGGCTTTAGGGTGCATATGCTTGTCTATTTCTCCTAAAATTCAGTATCATGTTGAATCACTCTCAACTTCGAACGAACTATGGACCAGATTGGAGGTTCTATTCAAGAATAAGGAATATTGTAAAGATTGCATGCAAGAGATTGAAAAGATAGAGCCAATAGAAAAGTCACCAGAAGATTAAGCCTCTCAGTTTGAAGACCCTTCTACACATGTATCTGCACATCCTTTTGTTCCATTTATTCGAGATGATGTCTACTCTATTTCATATCTATTTTCTGAATAAGATTCGAAAGGTGATGAACATATAGAAGATGGGAAAACAAATGATGAGCCACAATAGATGCCCAAGTGGGCGTATTCCACCCTAAGGGAGTAGGTGAATTGTGGGAGATCCACTAGATCATAAGAGGACGAGATTCCAGTTCGAGGAGCCTCCTCATTTACTTGCATCTATTGAACTAGTGATGTAGATGCATTGCTACATGGTTCAAGCTTCAAACCCTTAGTTCTATGCAGAGGGTGCAGGGGATGTCCTTGAGAACTAGACTCGGGATATGGTTCCACTTCCTTCAAACAAGAAGCTTTTCAGGTGCAAATGGGTCCATAGGATTAAGAGGTACAAGGCAAGACATGCTGCCAAAATAATTCATTATGTTTGTACATATATCTACATGTTCAACAAAATCTTCACCGAGCATAACCTTAAACATTTATGAGGTCTCCTTGGAGTGAAGAACATAACTACTTAGCATCTGTCTTTTCTTGTTCTTTTTTATGCATTGTACTTGGGGGGGTTCCCATGAGGTTTTCCCTCTTTCCTTGCTTTTTCAGTGTTCATTCATTTAGATGCATCGTAAAATGGGTACCTAACATGGCCTTGTAGCAGGGACCCATTCTTTGTTACACCCTAGTAGTGTTTAGGGGGGACGTTGGAGATATTACACACTCACCTAGTAATTATTTTTCCTAAATTTGCTAGTCACTATGAGGGTCTCCTATTTTTTGGGGGATTTCTAGTCACCGAGAGGGACTCCTATTTTTTAGGAGATTTCCTAAAAATTAGGGCGCTTCCTAACAGGTAGGGCACATTGTCACTTCAATTAGGACTTCATTTCAGCCACAGTTGATCTTAGTTGACTAGTGGATGACCACCCATGCATCTATTTCCTAGATTTGATGGCATGAGGGTGCACTTCCTTTGCATGAATGCACTATTCTTGGTCTCCACGGTTGTCACTCAGTGAAATTGTTTCTTCTTAAATAGTTAACTAAGACTAGCTAGCAGTTGAATCTCGTTACAATGACTTAGTGTCCAAATCTCCTTTAGATCACTCATGTGGCACATGACACATGTACTCCATGAGATTGGCGCATGTACTCCCTAAGATTGGTTCATTGCTTCTCTTGGACTACTTATATGCATGTGTATTACTCATTCAATAATGTTGTGATTAATATATTTTTTCATTCTTTCTCTCTCTCTCTCTCTCTCTCTCTCTCTCTCAACTATTAGGCCCCATTGATGTAGCATTGCCCCTTGCGTCCACATATGAAGAATATTCCCATGCTCAATCTGAGGTTGACAAAGGCACCAAGTTCATTGAATGGGTCCAACACATCTGCCAACATGTCCATGTTATTTTAAAGAAAACCAATAATAAGTGCAAGCAATGCCATGATCAACACTAAGTTCCACACAAGTTTCAGGTGGGAAATAAGGTTTGGTTGCATTTGCAAAAAGAACACCTTATAGGACCCCATCAGAAGCTGCATCCACTTCGTTATGGCCCTTGAACCATCACCAAGGTTATGGGTGATAATGTTTTTGAGTTAAGTATTCCTCCCTTCCTTGGCTTGCACTCAACATTTAATGTGGACCTCCTTTGGCCATATTTTCCACCACTACTGGACACATCGGAAGTGGCAGAGCAACCGACACCTACAAAGCTCAACCACGACTACATGGAACATGAAACCATTGATCACATCATGGACACACGGGTTAAGGGCACTCACCAATAGAAGATCCAAATCTATTGGGTTGTCAAAGCAGGGAAGCTACTACAACAAGGCAAGTGGCTCACCAAGCGTCAAGTTCAGCAAAAGTTTCCCCATTTGATGGGGCCACTCAATGCAATGGAGACCAATGCTTACTAAGGGGGGAGGATTGATCTAGGTGGAGATTGGTGGCCACCCATGATGCAGGAGCATCGTCAACATCAAGCGAGCCAGCGTGGAGACAATCAGACAGCTGGGCAAGCGCCAACGCGAATTTTGAAATCGCCTTGAAGTTGATGCACAATCTTAAATGAAGCAGCATTGTTGAAGAGAGCAAGAGCATGCAGAGAGTTGTGTAAGAACACCCATGTACAGATATTTGGATTAATAGAAAGAGTTTGATTCAAATTCATGGTTTTGTGTTTGTTCTTTGTGTATTGACGCTGAATGATATGCTCATGAATGTTTGCTTCCTGTTATACATTTGCTTTATATGCTGTGTATATGATTTCATGTTTTGAGTTTGAAGTCTGAAAGGAAGTAGGAATGAGTTTCAATTGTTTATCTATATGAACAAGGATTCCTGCAAGGAGTGCAGTCGAATTGTCTGCAAGGAGTGCGTTGACAAAGGGTTCAGATAGGGTAGCTTTTGTTCTCATTCACGCGGAAGTGCAGTTGAGCACAAGAGCCGTGTAAGGAGTGCGCAGGCCGAGGAAGTCTCAAGGTCATGGACCTGAGCGAATTGTGAGAGACTGTTGCTGCAGGTGTGCACAGGGTCAAAGGAAATTCATCACTTAGAAGGGTCTGAAGGTTACCGCAAGGAGTGCGTGCAAGAGTCTTCTCTAAGACTCGGAGTCATAAGGAAGCTCAGGAGGTATAGGACCTTTGAGTAATCGCTAAAGAGAAGCACAGGAGTTTGTGCCATGGAGTGTTTAGCAGGCGTCACAAGTTTGCGTGCGGGTGGACAAGTTTTCACGGAGGAATACTTGGTTCATTTCGCAGAAATCATCAGGAAAGACGGACGGTCGGAATTCTCTGAGGAGAGTTCACGAATTTTCGTGGGCCRTTAGATCTCGCGGAGACGCAAGGGAGATACGACGAAGTATTCTCTAAAGGTTCAAAGCTCAGGAGGGGTAGGACCGCAGATCCGAGCCACAAGGGCCGTTGGATTTACAAGCGGATCTCCATATCGGGGATTCGAAGGTGGAAGTCCCGTAAACATTGTAATGGGAATCGCRATATTCCGATACGCGATATCCCGAAAGCTAAGTGGATTTGTGTGGGCCACAGTGAAGTCAGCGAGGTGGACAGGTGGCACGCCATTTCGGGTTTTCGTGGCGAGAAGTCCCGAAACAATTGCATCAGGATTCGCGATATTGCGAAGTCCAAAATGCCGATGAGGTGAAGGGCGTTGAAAGGTCAAACTCGCAAGTGTATCGGAGTTTTGGTATATCGGGAGTCGGGAGTTGGTGAAACAAGTTGTTCGACACCGCGAGTGTCGAAATCGCGATAGGAAAAATCCCGAAGGAAAAAGTGAAAGGTCAGCGTTGACTGTTGTCGGGTTTCGGGGATTAGAGAGACCAATGCTCGACCACTGACCTCGCGAAGTCGTTAAGTCCGATCTCCCAAGTGCAAAGAGGGGATCCAGTGAGAGTTGTCGTGGGTATAGATTTCCCGACGGGGAAATAGAAGAGCCGTTTAGAGTTCTTCGGGCCGAGGTAAAGGAAAGATCCTGTGCTGACGCGGACCTTCCGACCTGTGGGTTGTGTAGGGAGCGTGTGTCAGCATCATGTGGTATCAGAGCTTACAAGATTGAATTACTCGATGGGATCGGAATTTCTCCGATATTCAATATCTCAGATTTGTACCCATATAAGCCTGAGAAAACAGGAACTAGAAATGAGCAGCCAGTGATCCAGTGGCGGAAGCATATGCCAGTTGCAGATAAGCCGCAGATGGAGCGCATACTGGACAAAAGAGTGAGCAAGAAGACCAGGTGGAAAGAATACTTTGAGTATCTGGTCAAATGGAAGAACCATCCAGTTGAAGATGCCAGTTGGGAGAGCGAAGCAGAGATACAAAAGCATGGACAAACCGTGCATGAGCTCATGGACAGGAGCCCATGAAAAGTTTCAAGCGAGGGAGTATGATGTAGGAGCATCGTCAACATCAAGCAAGCCAATGCGGAGACAATCGTACAGTTGGGGAAGCGCCAGCGCGAATTTTGAAATCGCCTTGAAGTTGATGCGCAATCTTAAATGAAGCAGCATTGTTGAAGAGAGCAAGAGCATGCAGAGAGCTGTGTAAGAACACCCATGTACAGATATTTGGATTAATAGAAAGAGTTTGATTCAAATTCATGGTTTCATGTTTGTTCTTTGTGTATTGATGCTAAATGATATGCTCATGAATGTTTGCTTCCTGTTATACATTTTCTTTATATGCTGTGTATATGATTTCATGTTTTGAGTTTGAAGTCTGAAAGGAAGTAGGAATGAGTTTCAATTGTTTCTCTATCTGAACAAGGATTCCTGCAAGGAGTACAGTCGAATTTTCCGCAAGGAGTGCGTTGACAAAGGGTTCAGATAGGGTAGCTTTTGTTCTCATTCACGCGGAAGTGCAGTTGAGCACAAGAGCTGTGCAAGGAGTGCGTAGGCTGAGGAAGTCTCAGGGTCGTGGACCTGAGCGAATTGTGAGAGACTGCTGCTGCAGGTGTGCGCAGGGTCAAAGGAAATTCAACACTTAGAAGGGTCTGAAGGTTGCCGCAAGGGGTGCGTGCAAGAGTCTTCTCTAAGACTCAGAGTCATAAGGAAGCTCAGGAGGTATAGGACCTTCGAGTAGTCGCTAAAGAGAAGCACAGGAGTTTGTGCCGTGGAGTGTTTAGTAGGCGTCACAAGTTTGCGTGTGGGCGGACAAGTTTTCACAGAGGAATACTTGGTTCATTTCGTAGAAATCATCAAGAAAGACGGACGATCAGAATTCTCTGAGGAGAGTTCACGAATTTTCGTGGGCCGTTAGATCTCACGGAGGAGCAGGGGAGATACGGTGAAGTATTCTCTAAAGGTTCAAAGCTCAGGAGGGGTAGGACCGTAGATCCGAGCCACAAGGGCCGTTGGATTTACACGCGGATCTCCATATCGGGGATTCGAAGGTGGAAGTCCAGTAAACATTGTAACGGGAATCGCGATATTCCGATACGCGATATCCCAAAAGCTAAGTGGATTTGTGTGGGCCATAGTGAAGTCAGCGAGGTGGATAGGTGGCATGCCATTTCGGGTTTTTGTGGCGAGAAGTCCCGAAACAATTGCATCAGGATTCACGATATTGTGAAATCCGAAATGCCGATGAGGTGAAGGGCGTTGAAAGGTCAAACTCGCGAGTGTATCGGAGTTTCGGTATATCGAGAGTCGGGAGTCGGTGAAACAAGTTGTTCGACACCGCGAGTGCCGAAATCGCGATAGGGAAAATCCCGAAGGAAAAAGTGAAAGGTTAACGTTGACTGTTGTCGGGTTTCGGGGATCAGAGAGACCAATGCTCGACCACTGACCTCGCGAAGTCGCGAAGTCCGAACTCCCAAGTGCAAAGAGGGGATCCAGTGAGAGTTGATGTGGGTATAGATTTCCCGACGGGGAAATATAAAAGCCGTTTAGAGTTCTTCAGGCCGAGGTAAAGGAAAGATCCTGTGCTGACGCGGACCTTTCGACCTGCGGGTTGTGTAGGGAGCGTGCGTCGGCATCAACCCACCTATTCCACTGGCTCAAAATACAGTTTTTGTCTTGGCAGTTTTTCTATATTTTTTACGGGTCTTGAGCTTTTGGGGCCGTTTTGAAGCCCTAAACAATGTTTTTTTGGCCCAAAAGCGCCTTATTGATAGCCTAAGGCATGTAGTGAGCTACTCGATATGTGTAATCCTCAGCTAGACCATTTTGACTGGCTATTGAGTGCCCAAACCAAAGATCGTATGAAAAAGTAACGCCCCCATGAAGTTGACTTACCAACTAACCACATCGGGGCCCACAAACCTTGATCCGGATTTAGGAGTGGAATGAACTGATTAACAAACTGAATAGAATAAACACAGAGATAGGAAGAATAACACAAATATCGAGTGAACAATATCTTCTATTAAATAATGAAATAGGTTGAAACTATAAAACTGAAACTTGCTCGAATGGTGGTAGCTATCTCTGAGAAGAGATGTGGCTGCTATGCGCATCCGTCTGAGCATAATGGATTACAATGAGGCTTCAAAGGCCCTTTTCATATTACTCATGAATGCCAAAACCCTAGACATCCAAAAACCTAACCCTAGAAGGTGAAACACCAAAAGTCATGTGGGCCCTATGGTAAGTTGGTGTAATTTGGTACCTCAACTTCCTAGGGTCGTAACTTTTGCATACGACCTCTGTTTTAGGCATGTGATAGCTCATTGGAAAGGTATTTTAGAGAACCACACATTTCGTCATCAAACTCTGCCTCCATCTACAATTTGATTGTGCGTCACACACCCACTACGACAACTAAGATTTTTTTTTTTCTTTTGTCTTTTCTTCGAGGGATAGAATCCCAGAATTTCTATGGAGCCTAGCGCATACCATCCCTTCCCTTATCCTCCTCCATGTGATTGTTGGCTACGACCACAGGCCTTACCAAAAGGCGCTTTTGGCTTTCGCGATTCGGGGAATCGTGATGCAAGCATTCCCCTATTTTCTGTCTTTCGAAATGCCGAAACTCGAAAGGGTCTAACAGATCCTTAGCTTCTCCTTTGGGTCGCTTTTCATATGACTGGTCCTATGACCTGGTGCTATTCCTCTAAATACTTTCGGGGTTTCGCGATTCGGGAAATTGCGATGCCAACGTTCCTCCTTTTCCTTTTGAATCTACGAAACTCGAAAGCCCGGTATCACCTGGATCTACGGTCCAGATTGTCGACTTGATCAATGGCCCGAATTAAATCCCAACATTCTACCTTTCGGGATTTTGGTGGGGTCTTCACTACTATTTACACGATCTCCAGAACCTCGATGGCTTTAGATCTTTGCCACGCGTCCCTACAAATGGGTGGTCTAGATTCTTTCGGGACTCCTCCTTCCTACCACAAGACCCTGTCCGGTGACCTAGGGCTCATCCACAGAGCGCATCGGGGTTTCGCGTACCGGAATTTCACGACTGGCGAAGACGAGGGGTCTTTCCCTTAGGTTTCCCGGGTGCCGAAACGCCGAAAACCCATTCACGCTAAACCGATTCGAGGTTTCGCATACCGAGATTTCGCGAATGGCGAAGACGAGGTGTCTTGCCCTTGGGTTTCCCGGGTGTCGAAACGCCAAAACCCATTCACGCTAAACCGATTCAGGGTTTCACATACCGGGATTTCGCGACTGGCGAAGATGAGGTGTCTTACCCTTTGGTTTTCCCGGGTGTCGAAACGCCGAAACCTATTCACGCTAAACTGGCTCATCCACAGAGCGCGTCGGGGTTTCGAGTACCCAGATTTCGCGACTTGCGAAAATGAGGGGTCTTACCCTTTGGTTTCCTGGGTGCCGAAACGCCAAAACCTATTCACGCAAAACCGACTCATCCACAAAGCGCGTCGGGGTTTCGGGTATCGGGATTTCGCGACTTGCAAAAACAAGGGGTCTTACCCTTTGGTTTCCTGGGTGCCNCCCGGGTGCCGAAACGCCAAAACCTATTCACGCAAAACCGACTCATCCACAAAGCGCGTCGGGGTTTCGGGTATCGGGATTTCGCGACTTGCAAAAACAAGGGGTCTTACCCTTTGGTTTCCTGGGTGCCGAAGCCGAAACCTATTCACGCAAAACCGACTCATCCATAGAGCGCGTCGGGGTTTTGGGTACTGGGATTTCGCGACTTGCGAAAACGAGGGGTCTTACCCTTTGGTTTCCCGGGTGCCGAAACACCGAAAACCTGAGAGAACTACTCTCTCTTGTACAAGGTTTCCAGACTTAGATCACTTGATCCTTCAACGGGTTCTTGGGTAACTATCCCTAGGCTTGGTGACCTGACTGAAAAGCCTTCATAATTCACCGAGCTATGAACTCAGTGTCAGGGGTAAAGTAAGCTCGTGGGTTTACTAAAATGGTAGTCTTTTCAAGGAACTCACTTCAGCTCTGGAATGCGAGGGAACTTCTCGGGAGGAGGTGCCTTAGGGAAATCAAACCAGGACATAGCGCGAGTCAAGTAGATGGAACAAATCTCAAGGGAACGGACTCGTATTCTAAACTTATTCATTCTATACCTAAACCGATTATGGTCATATGAGTATAAGCATGCATCCATTATTTCCGATCAAAACACAAGGCAAACACTTCAATACAGAAACCATTTATGAGTGTATAAACATAAGCATGCGTCCAGGATATTCAATTCAAGATACAAGATATAAACACTTATCAAAAACACCAGGTGTGTCATGACTGCTGAGAGGGGTGCTCGTTTCCACCCAACCGTAGGTTCAGTGACTCCAAACGGATTTACCACTAGCCACCCCCGAGCTAGACCACGATGCTTGAGATTCAGTCTCCTACTTCCAACTCAACGAAAGTCAAGGACGAAGGTTACTCTCCTTCTCCTCTGTTCAGAACTTCCTGTATTTCCCGAGTTTCTCCCGGTTCTCTTCTGCGATCCCCGTCGCGCGTGTTCTCTCCTCTCCCCCCTTACCACACTTCCTCTCTTGCCTTTTCTCTGCAAGATTGCGTGTGGTGAGAATTTCCCCATCCGTGGTCAGGTCTGGGAGCTGTTATGGATGGGCGGTTCACCCCCATCCCCTCATTAACTCTTGAGGAGCCTCCCCACCTACCAATCTGACGGGAAATCCATTCCAGGGTCAGAGAGTTGCTTTGGTCTTTGAGCAAGTAAAAACCAGTACGATACTGGCTCGGTGGAAGTTAACGCAACCATTCCAGGTCCCTTCCACCACCTCTCATTAGCCATCGTGGTCTCTTTTAGCACATCCCCCTCCCAATAGTCATGCAACACATAATCATAACATAATTTACATTCATCGACCTTTTATACAAAGGTCCGTCAAATCAAACATTCACATCTTTGAGTTTGCCATAGTTCTTGGCCAATATAGTTATTTTTATAGACTGGGGGAAATAGGGTGTTACATTGTGGCTATCCAAAAAAACAACGTTTAGGGCCTCAAAACGGCCCCAGAAGTACAACAAGATGTGCTGACATGAAAACATACAAAATAAGCCAGTTGGATTAGGTGAGAGGCCACCCGTATCCACTTGGAGGATGTGTGGGGTTTCAGACAACCCCAGAAGTGTAGAACCCACAATTACAAAGCAATACACAAAAACGTGCTGAACAAAAACGGACACGAGGAGCCAATTGGAATAGGTGGGTGGCCACCAATATCCACCTGGATCAAACCTTTTGGCGTTTCATAATCTGGGGTTAGGGTTTTGGTTTTAGAAAAAATGAGTCAAATATTCCACTCTTTTATAGGGAAAAAAATTACTAGTCAACTAGTAATGATCATCCCAATAGTTTTGTGTAAAACAAGGCATATGTGCCTCAATATTGGATCACTTCATATCGTCTTAGAGAGGCTGCACATCGAAAATGGATAGGCCTATGTGTTGTATTTATCCCTTGAGACAAAAACAACGAGCCACAATAATGGAGGTGAATTTGTGAATTACTAGGTGATCTAAGTCAAGCATGCAAGAAAACCAAACAAGCAAGACAAAGAAGCGTAAGAAAAATGAGAGAAAATAAGACATTTGCAAGCAACAATTTAAATCCAAACAAACATACGATGATAGTTAAAGTAATCAATCATGAGAAAGGGAGCATCAAGGGATTTTGAAGTTTTCCCTTAGAGGGAGTAGTAAGACTTGGGTGTACAATCATGAGGAAGGAACATTGTATAATAACACAGTATGTCCATGATACCCTACTAGTGGACCGATCAACCTTACAAAGACACAGCCTCAACCACGTGTGCCTAATGTAGGTGTAAAGTAAAAATACAACTAAACAAGATGCAAGCATAGAGTCAAAGAAAAAGAAGTAATACCATTCACAACTTCATCATGCATATAAAGAAAAGAAAGTACTAGACACATATAGACTGGAAGTGATACTAAGCCATAAGTGAAGTTGGGACATGAACTAGCACAAAATAATTTCCCATTACCTAATATATTGAGTATTTAACAATTAATCTATGCAAGTGATACATTTAATGTAAAGTTGCTAAGTAAATAATATGTTAGAAGTAAATGAGAGAGAGTAAGAAGTCATGCATGCCCACAAGCCCTTCAATGTGATTGATAAGTTAATGCAGAACGATGGTGTTGAATGATAATGTTGACGACCAAAAAATCCCCCCTTGATATTGAAGCTAGCTTATATTTTCAATCTATGTAAAGATTGTTTAGATAAGTGAAAAATTCACACATTTAAATCTCTATCAATATGTTGGGTAGTAATAGAGGAGAAGTCATTGGTAATTGGTAACATTAAGAGTAAAGGTCACAAAAAGGAGAAACTCAAGACTACAAACATCCCAAATATCCTAGTGAGATGATAATTTTTTTTCCCCGAAAAAAGCAGTTTCATTGATACACTATAGTCATCCAACCCCGTTAAAAGCATGGGAGCCCTGCTATGAAAATGCCCCCTCACACTTCCCGTTAACCGACATACAATCGAAATGACGGAGAGCCTTCCTATCTAACGGAAATCGTGGGAAGGGCAAAGCATTGAAGAAAGCAAGGTGCTGATGACGAAAATAAGGTAATTCCTCCCTCCCATTTCAGTTGACGATGGAAGAATCTCTGTATTCTTCTGAATCGTTGTATATCTGATCTTTATTTTCTCAAATGCAAAGGGTTTGATAAGGGTCGGTTCACTGGAAACTGAATTCTAATTCATGTAATTTTGTTTAAGTGCAGCTTATAAATTCGTCCAATTCTCCCAAATTTAATTGAAGAGCACGATTTCCCTTTACGCGAAGACAAGAAGAAGCCGAGAATACTGCGAAATTATTGTTTCGAAGTTGGGGTTTAAAGGATGTATAACGGCATCGGATTGCAGACACCCCGTGGATCGGGGACAAACGGCTACATCCAGAGTAATAAGTTCTTCGTACGGCCAAAGCCTGCGAGAGCTGAGGGCAAGGGATTTGAGGAGGGTCAAGGCGCTGGAGGGGTTACAAAGAAGGCCAACCAAGATATTCTCGAGCATGACAGGAAGAGACAGATTGAGCTCAAATTAGCTTTGCTTGAAGATACCCTGGCTGAGCAGGGTTATACGGATAATGAAATACTTGATAAAGTCGAGGAGGCCAGAAAGATCATGGAAGCTGCTGTCGAGAACCCTGAAGGAGGTGATGCTGTGGGACAGGATTCCAAAAAGTAAGTCTTTCCTCGATTATCCATTCCCTCTGGAACACACAGTGGCAAACCTAGATTAGGCATTCTGTATTTCCCATGGCATTGCCTACTTGTAATTAATTCAATAATCTTGTTTTAGGACGATGGCCCTTTCAGGGTTGGAGCCTGTAATTTTTGATACCTGGTATGAGAAGGTCCGTCTAGGTTATAGCTTCGGAACTATTCTCTTCTCCCAAAAATTTAGCACTTGCTTGGACTTTAATCTTACGGCCTCTTCTACACCATTAGTCTACAGGTTGTATGCTCTTTGCACCTTTGCAAAATAAGCGTACGGAAAATACTTAGGCTGGACCTGCGACCTTGGAACACAGTTTCAGGAACAAAACATGATTTCAGAGTGTTAAATTTTTGGTATTTTTCTGTCAGACCAAAGAACCAATCTGACGCTATGCTAAAACATCACAACACGTTCTGCCATCAGGACAAGCAACTATTTTGATATTATGTTGAAATTCTTGAGCATGTGGGGCAGTCTAGGTTTCAACCTCAAATGGACAATACCAGTTTCACCTAAGTTACCAGAAACGGTAAACGAGAAATGGTCTATTTCTCAAGAAATGGTTTTGTGGTCTTAGAAATGGAAACGGTTATAGAAAACTGCATTTTCCGCCCCATTCCGTTTCTAGATCGTTTTATGACAGAAACGAAAGCTCCTGTCTGTTTCTGGTAACAGAGTTTTTCACATTGTTACAGAGTTCTTGCACAAGTCATAGACTTGAAAGTAATCTCACATTGTTCAAGATGCACAGGACTCTTTTGGTGAAGAGATGAGATAGTAATTTGGTTCATTTTGTCACAGTGAACACTCACACACAGTAAGAAGAACATATGAAATGCATTCTGGACAATGAACACATGCTGGAAAGGTTACATCAATGCAACATGTATGGACACCAAAATATATGTGCACCAATAAACCAGTCCGGGTTGTGCATATTATTCACTAATGGATGATCATTTCAAATCAAAGAGAATATTCCTGTTAAGTTCCAGCCTCCATGTGTCAACTCAGCAACCTCCCGAGTTCCATGGTGATCTGTTCTATCGGGTTCCTCTGCCTTAATTCTACTCGTTTTCATCTCATCAACTCAGAGACATGATCAACTTCAGCTGAACACTCTTAACTTATTCCGAATCCGTACATACTTAAGCAAAACACAGTTGGCTGTACTGTCTTCAATACTTCCACTCAGACAATAATGTTCAATTTATCAACCAAACTCTAAACTTCCGAACATTAACACTTGCAAATATCCTGGCTGAACTGGATATTTTCCACCAAGGGAAAGACACTTGCAAATATCCTGGCTGAACTGGATATTTTCAACGCATGTAGTTTTCTACTCTTGGGTGTTTAATGGGAATGAATAAGTGCGAATACTGACTTGGGATGGTTTTTAAAACATGTTATAGTGCAATCTGAGCTTATTGTAGGTATTTTCTTTCTGTACGTGCTTATCGTTTAATCTGCAGAGACTTTTCTTTGTGAATTTCTGAATTTTACTTGTTAGAGTGTTATAGTCTATAGCTGTGTTCAATTCCAAAATATTATTTTTTCACGCATTACATATAGACCTTCTGATATGCTCTTTTAGATGATCTAGGTCACTATTGTTTTTCGTTTATATAGATATATGATGTTTCTATGCAGTTAGACAGAATATAGAAGCATTTGTTTAAACTTTAAAGCGATATTATTCAACATCCCTTTTTAATGAGCTTTTAATAAGAATTTGAGGCATTTGACATTGTCCTGATTAGCAAGTTGTCTTTGTTTCAATCACAATCTTGTGTTTTATAGCAACATTTTGTGCCGAATAAATGTTTACCTTTTTAATATTTTGTGGATGTTACTGTTGGATAAATTTATTTTCTTTTGATTGTTTATTATCTGCATATTCTAAATTGTGATTTGCATTATTAGGGTTTCTGAAACACAAACTCATCAAATTGCAGCCAAGAAGGAAAGGCAACTAGAGACATTTAAGGCTGCTCTTGGTCTTGGAGACATAAAAGAGGGAGAGCCTTTTGACAGAGAGCTTCAGGAACAACGAAAGCAGGAAAGAATTTTAGCAAGAGAAGAAAAGGAGAGGGAGCATCGTCAGAAGCTTCTGGAGCAAAAAGATAAGGAAAAGCAGAAGGAAAAGGAGCGCAAAAAGGCTGAGAAAGAGGAACGCAGGCAGAAGGAGAGGGAAGAGAAGGAACGATTAGAACAGGAAAGAGAAGAGCACAGGAAGAGGAAGCTTGAGGAAAGGGAACAGTTGGAGCGTGAGGAGGAGGCTGCTAGGATAAGGGAAGAAGAGCATAAGGTGGCTCAAATGAGGAGGCAGGAAGATAGCAGGCGAAGGGAAAGTGAAAAATCAAAACATCGTGATGAATTTTATGGGAGAGAGGGGAGATCAGATAATGACAGGAAATCAGACAGAAGACATCATGGAAGAAGTACAGAAAAAAATATGAAAGAGCTTGAGAAGCGTGATGAAAGCAGGAAAAGGAACAGGCATGAAGATCAAATTGACCGCCACAATGATGATGATGATGTCATAAAAAACAGGAGGAAAAAATCAGAAAAGCATGAAGAGAGTGGTAGGAAGTATGCAGATGAAAGCAACAGTGACAGTGATATGAGGAATAGGAGGGAAAACTCAAGGAAGCATGGGAGTAGGAAGTATGAAGATGAAAGTGATAGTGACGTAAGGAACAAGAAGAAAAAATCAGGGAAGCACAAGGAGAGAAGCAGGAAGTATGAAGATGACAGCAGCAGTGAGAGTGTCAGTGACAGTGACAGTGACAGTGACAGTGATATGAGGAATAGGGGGAAAAGATCAAGGAAGCATGAGATTAGAAAGCATGGAGATGAAAGTGATAGTGATAGTGACATGAGGAACAAGAGGAAAAAAACTGGGAAGGACTAGGAGAGTAGTAGGAATATTAGCCCACAGCTATCATTTTCAATGTGATGCATTGGTATATCTAGTGTTCCTGAATCTGCTGTTTTAATAGGTTTCAGTTTTCAGTTATCTTGGATTTGTTTAGGAGTGCCGGTTTGCTTACCATGAAGTAAAACTTTACTTTTAACATATTTATGTTTGTTTGTGTGTGAATTTTTATATTTTTCTGTATCTAGCTGTATGATTTATTATATCTGATTTTTTCTCAAAGTTGATATATCTATGTATACTCCTATACCTATATTCATATCCATATCATGGTATCTTAGAATTGTTTGCAGAGACCACTTAGCTTTCAGAAGGAAATGTTAATATTGAAAGAGTAGCATTGATAATATGTCCATCCATTGAAACACAGTGAAAATGCTGCCTGAAAATAGTTGCATGACAATAGGCAAGAGCACTTCATGCAGTATGTCAAGTTTTCTAGTTGTGTTCTGTAAAAAATACAATGCCTTTTTCATTTGAAGTGCATCCAGAAAATAACATCTGTTTTGAGTGAATATTGCCTTCTTTTTATTCTTCATGAAACTCTGCAGATTAGTGAATATACTTGAGTTATTCTCAGGCAGGATACCCCTCTCATCATCTCCATTTGATTCTAAGCTTTAAGCAGTTTCAAGATCTTAATAGCAAAATCTTCACTGAGGAATCATAGCAATTAGGAAATTTTGGTCTTGCACATCTTCACATTGAAGATTCAAGAGAATGATTCAACAAAATACGTGAGCTATTTGGATTCTCTTTTTCAGTATAAAAACATGTTTCTGGAATTGACAGGTCTTGTTTTGTATGACCACAATCTGTTTAGCATCTACAGTTTCTCAGTGGAGAGCAATAAACATGGTCCAAAGGGTACAGGAAATTCATGAAATTAGTTTCTCTTTGTGAAATATATTGCAGCTGGTATGTGAAATATGTGAAATATAGTTTTGATTCTGGCATGAATGCTCTTCATAGGTATGGTAAAGTGGTTTTTACTTCTTGTGCAGTCCCTTTCAAATGTATTTTATTTTCCCATATGGTAGGTCAGCATAGTATGATTCTGGCCTATATGCTTTTAAGTTTTAACATACATGGTGAAAGTTGTGGCATTTGTTTGCTGAGCAGTCCCTTTCAAATGTATATTATTTTCCCTGAAGGGTAAATCTGGCATTGAATCATGTTACCCAGAATTGCCTAGAGTAGTAGTTGCTTAACTCTCCAGGTTTCTGGGGTGTTTGTGAATAAAATGTGCAGTGTATATTATGATGGAAATTTGATCTTCACTATTTGGAAGCATCAAGATTTGTCATTTCTCAACAACATTTGTGATCTGATGTATGAATGGATTGAACTCTCAGTTATCATCTAATCTATTAGGAAAGCATCACAGTTAAAATTCTATTGATATCTTCTGTGGGATGTAATGTGGAATTTATATTTGACATTGTTGATAATCTTGGTGTTTGACATGCATTCTTGAAGTTACTGAAATTGTAAAGAATCAAGGTGGATTGTGTTGGATGATGCTGATTATGGTTGTGAACAATGAACAAATGTCAGGGCAGAAAATATTAGGGGTTCAAAGTTCTGTTGGTTAACAATGACTTCGGCGAGACTGGAAACATAGTGTTTATTCTGAAAAGAAGCTGTGAATTTATTTCTATATATGTCATGAAACAACTTCACTATAGACATGTATATAATGCATTCATTTATTCATTACAGTTGACTCTACACCAAGTCAGTGGGGTACATTACTACATAAGAAGTCAGCGACACAGCTAATGTATTGACAGTTGGCTTTTATGATTGCTTACAAGTGGGTTCGATGTAATTTACATTAGCTTGCTCAAAATTGCTGAGACTTATGTGCAAAATGAAGCATTATGTTGGATGATTTCAGTCCGGAAGTATTTAATCATGCCCAGTCAACAAGGACTTTTGTTTCTCTTTTGGTTTTTTCGTTCAATTTAATTTAGAGGCTCTACATTTAATGTATCTTCAGCAAAGATTAACACATCATACATCCACATTGCTTTCAAATCACAAATACGTACACACATCTTTGTATGGGTCAAGGGCATTGAGAGGCCTTCTCCTTGGTTATGGTTGCTTCATGAGGTTATTATCAGGTCAGGATAGGGACAAACTCTAGGATCTTCCCATTCCTTATGCAATAGTTTGGACTCTGGAGATTGCACCAAGGATTTGAATAGAAATCAGTCTCTTCTTTTCACTGAACTAACAATTATCCTTCCCATACGCCTTTCATCCAACTTCACTCCTCAATACAGGCACTTAACTTGTTGCACAAACTCTTCATTATGCAAGTTACCCCACATGGAAAGTAGTTGAGGATTGTAACACGTAATAAACTTTGGGTCAAGTTCAACACACGACAGTAAGGGTACGCCTTTAGAGATCACTACAGCTGAAAGAACAATTGGTCAACAAACCCCATCTATAATTGCTCGTAAAGTCTAACCTTCGAATAATTTTAGAACACAATAAATCTTTGGTCCTCAAATTAAATCAACATTTGGTTCAAACCCAACCTACATTATAAAATCACACTAAACCTTAAATAGGCCTTCAATTGCAAACTGATTCACTTATACCAACTACTTAAGTCATCTGATTTTCGCTATCACTTGCATACTTTTAGTATGTATCAAGATGTCACTAACATTAACATCATATCTCAATCTTCAATAAACTAAAAACATCCATAATACAACCTTCATCATTTGTGGTTCACCCTCACTATAAAATTTCAGACCCAAACTAGTTTCAAGTCTCGCTGATTTTTATCAGTGTTTAATGCCCAAAACCCAGATTTATGACAGCCATAAATACTCAGCAAATAAACATAATTTTCAGAACTGAAACATGAGGATTTTGAACAGCACTTTATTCAGAAATGAAATTATATCAGCAGCACACATTCAGAAAATATTTGCACAGAGATTTTTGGTCTAACACCGACCCTGGAAAAACCCTCAAGGGGAAAACCAGTGAAAGAGGGATTTTTATATTCAGAGCTTCAGACAAAAATCCAAAAGGGGAGAGTATGTACACAAAGATCTGGTACACCAATTTAATATGTGGATTGACCATAAAATTAAATTATTATTATTATTTATTAAAACTAAACTACTAAACTCCTCATGTGGATGATGTATATTGTTCAAGAATTTAGCTACACTATGGTCATCCCGCCATTTTTTATATTGTTCAAGAATTTAGTTACACTATGGTCATCCAACCCCGTTAAAAGCATGGGAGCCCTGCTATGAAAATGCCCCCTCACACTTCCCGTTAACCGACATACAATTGAAATGACGGAGAGCCTTCCTATCTAACGGAAATCGTAGGAAGGGCAAAGCATTGAAGAAAGCAAGGTGCTGATGACGAAAATAAGGTAATTCCTCCCTTCCATTTCATTTGACGATGGAATCTCTGTATTCTTCTGAATCGTTTTATATCTGATCTTTATTTTCTCAAATGCAAAGGGTTTGATAAGGGTAGGTTCGCTGGAAATTGAAATCTAATTCATGTAATTTTGTTTGAAGTGCAGCTTATAAATTCGTCCAATTCTCCCAAATTTAATTGAAGAGCACGATTTCCCTTTATGCGAAGACAAGAAGAAGCCGAGAATACTGCGAAGTTATTGTTTCGAAGTTGGGGTTTAAAGGATGTATAACGGCATCGGATTGCAGACATCCCGTGGATCGGGGACAAACGGCTACATCCAGAGCAATAAGTTCTTCGTACGGCCAAAGCCTGCGAGAGCTGAGGGCAAGGGATTTGAGGAGGGTCAAGGCGCTGGAGGGGTTACAAAGAAGGCCAACCAAGATATTCTCGAGCATGACAGGAAGAGACAGATTGAGCTCAAATTAGCTTTGCTTGAAGATACCCTGGCTGAGCAGGGTTATACGGATAATGAAATACTTGATAAAGTCGAGAAGGCCAGAAAGATCATGGAAGCTGCTGTCGAGAACCCTGAAGGAGGTGATGCTGTGGGACAGGATTCCAAAAAGTAAGTCTTTCCCCGATTATCCATTCCCTCTGGAACACACAGTGGCAAACCTAGATTAGGCATTCTGTATTTCCAATGGCATTGCTTACTTGTAATTAATTCAATAATCTTGTTTTAGGACGATGGCCCTTTCAGGGTTGGAGCCTGTAATTTTTGATACCTGGTATGAGAACGTCCGTCTAGGTTATAGCTTCGGAACTATTCTTTTTCCTTATTTTTTTCTCCCAAAAATTTAGCACTTGCTTGGACTTTAATCTTACGGCCACTTCTACACCATTAGTCTACAGGTTGTATGCTCCTTGCACCTTTGCAAAATAAGCGTACAGAAAATACTTAGGCTGGACCTGAGACCTTGGAACGCAGTTGCAGGAACAAAACATGATTTCAGAGTGTTAAATTTTTGGCATTTTTCTGTCAGACCAAAGAACCAATCTGACGCTATGCTAAAACATCACAACATGTTCTGCCATCAGGACAAGCAACTATTTTGATATTATGTTGAAATTCTTGAGCATGTGGGGCAGTCTAGGTTTCAACCTCAAATGGACAATACCAGTTTCACCTAAGTTACCAGAAACGGTAAATGAGAAATGGTCTTTCTCAATAAATGGTTTTGTGGTCTTAGAAATGGAAACGGTTATAGAAAACTGCATTTTCCGCCCCATTCTGTTTCTAGATCGTTTTATGACAGGAACGAAAGCTCCTGTCTGTTTCTGGTAACAGAGTTTTTCACATTGTTACAGAGTTCTTGCACAAGTCATAGACTTGAAAGTAATCTCACATTGTTCAAGATGCACAGGACTTTTTTGGTGAAGAGATGAGATAGTAATTTGGTACATTTTGTCACAGTGAACAATCACACACAGTAAGAAGAACATATGAAATGCATTCTGGACAATGAACACATGCTGGAAAGGTGTAATGTCCCTCACCTCTTCACCCTACTTCACTTTGTATCAATTCCTGAATTTCACATTATCTTCTGTATCAAGGACAGCTCTCTCTGAGTTCAATAAACCTTGACAGCTCTTGACCCTCTAGTTCCACCCTGGAAGGTTTGCTTCTTCGCTGACCTTGTCTAGATATGTCCGGAAAGCCAACCTTAGCTTTCTTTCTTTCTAAGTTTTGTATTCACTAGCACCACTTCTGTTACCATGAGTCGGTGTGCCTCAGCTACAATAATTCCTCATCCCACCAGTTTCCAAGATAGTCCTTGTCACAGATCTTGGTATTGAATTTCAAGGGGACCTTGGATCTGGAGAATTTGTTTAGAGCCTCGAGTCTGTACATAAAACAGGATTGTAGACGCAACAAGCCAATAGAATTGAGTTTCCATTTAGTTGAAAATGTTTTCTGAAATATAACATCTTTAAAATGGCTGTTTGGGCTAAAGACATCTTTAAAATCGAGGAACCTTCAAAGCCCACTATCACTTCTAGACCTCCATTGTCCTAGTCTGTCTCTCCATAAGTTGGTTAAATTTCAGTTGCACTTACAGATCACATTATCCACCAGAAATCCTTCAAGAACTTCCTGGAGGTTATGCCAGAAACAAGCTCTATACAAGCTAATCAAATGGGCATAGAGACCTATACATACATGGTCATCTTCAATCTGCAACTTGCAAGTACACAGCAGGCGAAACTCATATAAAACTTATTTGGAGCAGGCCATTCCTTTACATCCTTTCTGCCATAATGGCTACTCCCTTGGAGGCTCCTGAGTGGGTCGACATGCAAAAGGGAGCTCCTGGCCAGATTTGATATATAATCATACTATGATCCCCCTTGGGGTGACACTTTGTTAAAACCACCAACCAGTCTCTAAATATGCAAAATTTCCCCCATCTTCGCTAGCTTCCTAAGCACTCTTGCATTTGAGACCAAATTTACAAATTTGGACGCATAGGATTAACCCAGTGAAGATGTGCCTCCTTTATTTTTGGCCTATACTTGCACAAGAGTAATTTTGTTTATTTCTAGCAGTTTGGGGGGCAGCCGAGGTCATTTGAACTAGACCATCCATATCCTTTGCCTCCCCAAAAGAACTGTAGAATCTTCTCTTGTGAGGACAGTCTATTCTCATCATTAAAGGAGGATCCTCCTCTCTTGAATCATTTGTAGGCTCCTAATTGAGAATTGTAGAGTTCAAACATGCCCCTACGCTTATGAGTACTCCTTTGTTGTCTAATCTTCACGTTGGGGTGTTGGACTCTTCCCTCTTCTGCATATATCTATTTCTTACTAGCTGCAACAATGGTCTCCTTCTTGACTGACTAGATTGCTATGGAGGTTTAATCCATCCCCTTGAAGTCCCCTGTGCATTCTCTAGTCTTGCATGCTCATTCTTGGCACCCTTGAAGTCAGTTGGGATCCCAAGTGATCCCATGTTGGTTGACTTGGGTGGGATGAGAATTACCGTCTCATTGTCCTTGGTTATTGATTTTTCAGTACCCCTCCTTGTCCAGCCTTTTGCCCTTGGTCATTTATTAGCCTCCAGTGACCTTTTCTCAAGTGGTTTGTTCCATGGAAAACAATACACCTAAACAGAATATACTCATAGTCAAACTTGATTCACTGCATGCACAGGCCAACTGTTACGATTATATTACCTTCAAGTTGCTTTGTAGAACTCCTTCTCCATACTTACTCTCACTACCTGTCTAGTCCGCTTGTGCAAAGTTTGGGGATCCAGTTTCAACAGAGTTTCATACATCAAGCCTACCTTATTATGTATTTTTTGTGTCATTAATGCATCTGGCAGGTAAGGCATCCTAATCCATAATAGTGTTTTAAGGATCGAGATTCCACTGTTCCAAAAGAAGTATGGTTTGCCTATGAGGACATTCTCCACGTCATGCTTGTCTTCAAAGTGCATTTGAAGAAACCACCACCTTTGATTTCAAAGTGTGACTTTTGCTACACTACACATTTCCAAACTGCTGTTGTCCATTAGTCCAACAGCCCCAAGTTCCAAGAATGATACCATTAAACTGCTCAATCAAGGTCCAAGCTCGGAGGTTAACAGAGATGTCTTGCATTTCATCTACAGACAATTCCACAATGTTGAGCCATGAAATGCTAAGATTCAACTTGGGAGGCTCAGACACCTGAGATGAGAGGACCTCTGAATGATGAACTGCAGAGGTCCTTCCCCTGGCAAGCTTCTGAAGGTAAAAGAATTCTTGCACTGAGCACAGAAAACTCCTTTGTTGTTCATCTGATAAGTCCAACTCAACCTGTCTTTGGAGGATCCTCTCACAGATTTCCTTATTCCCATATGTTTTGATTTTCCAGGTCTTTCAGGTCATTCACCTTGTGGAGGAAGGGTTGGGATTTGGATTTACAAGTGGATCTAACATGCAAAACAAACATCAAAAAAGTCCCCTTGTCTAAGCACTGCCAATAGTAGCTTCTTATAGATAATTCTTTATGATCCAATGGCTACAAGAATATCTAATAGTAGCTTCCAATCAATTGTTCTTTTTTGGTGGAAAGGTCACAAGAATATCGACATACTGAAGATGTTTCATGACTTCAATCTAAGGGACTAGTAGACATTATGACTCTATCATTGCACTCCTAGAACAAACCAATTAGTACTCCAAGTTTAAATCAACCTTTGAACTTACAACTAGTTCTTGAATGACCAATGAATGTTTTCATACAAAAGCTTTCCAAATTGTGGCCATGGCCCATAACCGAATACAGGGCAGCAATAACAAATAGTTAAATGACTCTTGCCCAAGATAGTAGCCACATTAATCCTATTCGATATATTGATAGGAGAAGATTCTGCATGCTTTTTATTTTCAGGACAAATTCCTCACAGTCGATCTACATGGATAAAATTATTTTCCATGTATGGATTCAATTTCTTAACATCAATATCACAACAATGAAAAAAATGCATCAATAAACTCCAAATAAGTCCTTGCCTCCTAAGATCTACTTGAACGGACATCAAAATGAGTTAACTAATTCAAAAGTCCTCTTATAGTATCAACGGAAAACTGACATCCAAAAAAACTTGATAGCAATAGACGGATTGAATGATCGTGTTTTAATATTCCACTTTACTTTATAAGCAGCGTGTATTCACTGGAGCCTTCAACATAGAATCCTTTTGAAAGAGATTGCACTTTACAAACACCTTATCAGCCACGTGAAATGTCAAGATTAAAACAAATATCAATGTTTGAGTTTGTGGATTTTTACATTTCGCCATAGTTCAAGTAGGATTTCTGGATTTAAACTGTGTCAAAGTTTAAAAACACATTAGAGACTACTTGGTATTTGATGTCCAGTCTGAGTCTCCAATCACGTTGTTTTATGTTAAACAACTCTGCTTTATGAGGAAGTTTATTGAATTGGAATTTCAATTTAGCAGATTTTCTGAGGATTTTGAAGTTTCAATAAACTTTTGACACCTCTCCTTGCTGATACAATAAGAGCATAAACAAATAGAATGTCTATGTAGGTATGCACGAGACAGTGTCATCAAAGAGGGAATATCCACAAACTTTATATTCATTCAATGCAAAATCTTGCTTAAATCAGTTGTTTAAACAAAATATTTCTGTACCATGCAATTCATTAAAGATAATTTGTCTCTCGTACTTGTACTCAACCTCTGGGAATTACACTGCATATTCCACCTTTGAATTCCAGTACAGATTACAACCAAATCTCCTCCACGTGGTAAGTTTGTAGCATGACTTCCAAATGAACCAGATACTGACTATTAGAAAAAAGATATACACATCATCTATTCTCATCTGCAGGAGAGAGACTTGTAAACCCAGGATTTCTCTGTTTAAAATACAAAAATAGAATAACAAGAAGACTCAACCACATACCAACCAAATTGTAGGCCTATGGACACTGAGATCACCTTTAACTTGTAAGACTTTACTAGAACCCATGCAACAAGCCTACAAGCAACATTATATGACGTTGGTCCTCAGGTACTGCCTGAGTTTAAAGTGTTCAGTCTACTACATTTGGCTATTTGAGTCAGCTGTTCAGCAAAATAAGTAGAGAAGTCATAACAAGCACTGTTTTACCTTTGGCCATGAATAAATAGGTCAAGATATCAGAATACCCTACAGATAGAGACAAAACAATAGATAGATGGCTATCAGGTACAGCATTCTAGAACGTGCTGCCAAGAAAAGTCAGTGTACATACTAGAAATCTCCATTGGACTATCCAATGCTTCATTACACTGCTGTACAGACTAGAAGCATACGAGTCACTAGTTGCAACCAAAAACCGGCAATCTCCTATTGATGGGTCTACAGTTGTTATCATCCCAAGACCATCAAAATTGCAGCTATGAACTGATTGATTGTGAAATTGATAGTAGCTGTTAAAAGCATACGAGATATTTTCTGGTGACCCAATATGATTGCAAGAACCTCCGGAAAATAGGGCTGTACAATCTGAAGTTAAGCAGGCCTGTTGCACATGCCTTGTTTACATTAGTAAGATCATGGTTATCATTTGCAACACACCACCTTGGAGAGAGGTATTGAACATTCTCTGCATTCACCAGACCCTTTGAGCCTTCCCCTACATCAATCTCATATTTAACCTGACCATCAAATGTAAATATGCCCCAGTGTCTTTCAAAATTGCCACGCAGAATGCTCTTTTTGTCCTCATCTAGCAGACTAAAAATACATGTTTCTATTGGGGGGTTTCCAGGCCTAAGTGGGATGCCCTTGTTACTTGTAACATGGTTTACCGGTTCTTGAATGAATCTTCTTGCATTGCTGATAGTTGCATTGACTCCCCCATCTGTTGGCCATCCAACCTGTCCAACAACAATTGGCATCTGCCCAAAGCCAATTTTTTTCAAGGCCGATTCAAGTGTATCCAGGTTTCCATCAAAGTAATTGTGGTAAACATTCTTCCCATCAACCAGTGGATGAGCCTTATTTTCAAAGAAGGCATAATCTGCTGAAAGATTTTTATTTTGATAAAGATTTAAGAAGGGAGAAATATTGATCACAAAGGGAGATCCATTGTTGTTGAGAAATGAAGCAAGCTTCTGCATAGTTTTATTCACATCAGGCCTGAAGATTCCTTTTGATGGCAGCTTTAGACTGATAGACATCAGTATTGCAGGGAACCACAACATTTATTTGGCGAGCAAGGTTTGCCTTTCCCAAGGCCTCTTGTATGTTAAGCACCGTGGGGAGTACAAATGCCTGAAAACGTCCATTGTAACTCATGAGAAATGGTTCATTTCCAACAGCAACATACCTGTAACCATGCATCAAAGAATAAGCATACATGGAGATGATAAATGGGATCATTTAATAGATCAGGGATAGTATCCTTCGGAATAATTTCATTTCTTTTTAACAGCAGTACAACTCGTAAAAGAACTCTATCTAATATTACTTCCGACTCCTGAGGAGTGAAGGATCCAAAGTAGTTCATTTAACATTATGCGTAAACACTCCACATATCCTCTTACACTCTGTGTATAAGCAACTTGTGTTTCTTTCAGACAGGGCACCAAAAGAGATTTGAATTAGAATGTATTTGGCAATGAAAAGAGATTTGAATTAGAATGTATTTGGCAATGAAGCAAGATTTATAGGCTTCAGAACAAGAACCATTATAGGCAAGAGCATTAGATATTTGTCCAGTAGGGCTGCCAGAGACGGAGGCTCAATTGACAAAATGCTACTTACCGTTGGCGGATGCGCTAGAAAATGCCATTATAGCTGTCAAGAAAGATGAGAGATGAAGCTCCTTCCCAGAAATAGCAGGATAGTGCAAAGGTTTGCAAAGCTATTTTATTTCATAGTTATTTGTACAGATGGAAACGCAGGTAAATAGGCTGGTTTTCGTAGTGTTTACTGTATGGTTGTATGGATCCTCCCATTTTACTCAGCATTCGAAAATTATGTAATCTTTTTATAATCTTTATAATCTTTACTCATGGTTTTATAATCTTTTTTTTTGTTATTAAATTGAGAGAGAGATAACTATTAGTCTCTCTTTGCTTTCACCGCCGATTGTGGATCTCATCTCCTTGTCAACAGAGTGTAAATGGATGAGAGGGCAGAGTTTGCTTCTTCGACCTGGATAGTATAGTAAAACGAGGAGAGCTCGAATTTTGTTATAGCTTGTCGAGCTGCCATAACGGTTCAAAGTACAGTAATTTGTATCAATATTTATTCTTTTTACAATTTCTAAAATTGTTTATATAACAGCAAAGTCTTTTTAAAAACAGGTTTTTTTATTTATTCTTCTTACAATTTAAAAAATTGTTTTTATAACAGCAAAGTCTCTTTAAAAATTCTATTATTTATTTTTTTTACAATTTTTAATTTTTTTTTTATAATAACAAAGTATCTTTAAAAATAGATTTTATAGATTTTTTTTATATATATTTAAAAAAAAATTCTTTATCACAATTTTATCATGCATAATATTTTAAAATTGTTATAAATAATTTATAAGTATTGAAGTCATAAAATTATTTAATTAATACAATTTCTTGCCATTTTTCTTTCCTAGGTCATCCGTTTCAACAGTGTTGGCACAGGTGCTGACCCAAGGTTCAACGCTTCAACAACACACCAACAAATCCTTAACTATCGGCCCTTTCGACAACACCTGCAAAGCAAATGAGGTCTCACCTGAGATAGAGGCAGGGGTGGTTGCAAGACTCAAGTGTCTACAACCTAGCTGGGACACAGATATGTGACTACAACACTTAACAGAGCACTTAGCAGTTAACGTTCATTAATCTTTAACGCTTATTCACATCGCAGGTAAAACCCTAATTATAGAACAATGCAGGATTAACCAAGATCTAAGCACATCTAACCATTTAGCACATAACATTAGCAGATCTAGCATTCATTCACATAGTAAGCACTCAACATTCATAGATCTCTTTATCATACATCAAAACAATGCACTAAGCAAACAGAGGCATAACAATCATAAACATCATAGCACAAAGCACCATAACACATGATATACGTGGTTCACTCCAATGTGGGGCTACGTTCACCAACTCTTCTTCTTCTTCTTTAACTTTTTTCAATCTCCTTACTAGCATAGAGCCACAAACCAACTCTGCAAATGACAGGAGATCTGTGCGCACCTCGCCAGATCCTCTTTCCCCGAGTTAGTTCAAGGCACTAAGCCTTCTTACAATCTGTACACAACGCACTTACAAACGCTTGCATTTAGCTCTACAAGCCTTAATCTACAGTACACACAAAACATTCACAACTATTTGCACATAGCACACTAGCTTGCTAGGTCTTTCTCTTACATCACCTAGTTACTTATTTATACATTACAAAAGGAGCCTAAACATGGGTAAATCCATGGGCTGACATCCCATACTCGTTACATAAACCCGAATCCCAAAAATCCCACAAAAGGGGTCGAGATCTCGCGATCTCCGCTTCGCCTGGGCACTCCGTCTTCGACTAGCCTGTCGAAGTCCCAAAAATGGTCAAAACACGACCAAGGTTCTCCAAAACTTGGTCGAGGGCCAACACTCACCTGTGACTCGTCCCGAGTCACTCTGATCTGGGTAACTCTGCTTCGAAGGCCTCGAGCTTGAATCGAGCTGTCTCGACTTGCTGCTTTGCCAGAGCTTCCTGCTCGGCGAACTCCTAAATAACTGTCTCGGTGACAGGTCATTCCAAGTGTTGTTCCATTATGGTGACCACTTGTTCCAGCGGTGCACCTCATCCTTCAATCTCCTCAAAAAGTGTGTAGGCTTCATCCTGCACTGGCTGGAGCCTCTGAATCACTTCCATGACTTTACTTTGGATGGCATGGCCCCGTTGCTGAATTGTGCGTTGTTCTTGGGACCTTTTCATCCTCTCGACTGCTGACAATGGCTTGAACTGTGCTTGAATTGTCGTTGCTTGTTGCTTTGCTCCTTGGAGCTRTGATTTCAATGCCCTTAGTTCTGGGTCCTTTGCAAGGCGCTCGTAGGTCCGTGCACTTCGATTGCTTAGTTGCTTGCATTCTAAGGCCAATGCCTTGATTCTTTCGACTGYGCTCTTTCTTCTCTCTGATCTCGCACTTCTTACGGAGTGCTCAACACTATTTGTAGTTCCAGTTCTGCTACTCTCGCTTGGAGCTGTTGGATGGTTTCAACGAGCTTCTCCACATGGCTCTCAGTTGTTTCTTCTTCCATCGATGCCAGGCCTGTCACAGAATGAAGTGCTCTAGTAACTGTTTCTTTAACTCCAATTTGCTCTGCGAACAACTTATCTTTCTCTCTCTAGATCTGCGTTGTATCCTCTGCAAGCTTTACGCGGAGGTCATCTGTCTCTTGCTTCGCGATCCGACTTTGCTCGATGGCTTCCTCCTTTGCTTGCTTCAGGGCCTCTGTGGCTTGTTCTCTTTCCTCCAGTACTCGCTGAAGGCGAGCCTCTGTCGCATCTGCTAATCTGCGAAGTTGGGCAGACTCATCTCCTACTTCTTTACCCCCTGATGACAACGACGCAGAAGCCACTGCGTAGCTCGAATAGAGAGCCTGTTGTACCCCTTTGAGCTCTGCCTCGATCCTGTTATACATGGTTCCTGTTTGGCTTCATTTCGCTGCAAAATGTCTTCTGAGGTATCTAATACAGCAGCGATGATGAGGTCAGTATCATCTCTTTATCTCTCTCTCCATATATATCTACCCCCCTCTTCCCATATATCATTCAACGACGATGATGAGGTCAATATCATCTCTTTCTCTCTCTCTCCATATATCTCTACCCCTCTCTTCCCATATATCCTTCTCTCTCTCTCTCTCTCTCTCTCTCTCTAACCCTACCTCCCCCCTCTCTGTCTTCCCCCTTTTCCCCTATCTCACTCTCTCCCTCGTTACCTCCCTCTCACTCTCTCTCTCTCCCCC
>JASDQU010013570.1:83960-96356 GCA_032191745.1 Picea mariana | reverse complement strand
ATAGACAAGGACGTAGGGGGATATAGATAAATGGACGTAGGGAGGGAGGGATAGAGAGGAGAAAGAGTGAGAGGGGTGTTGTTTACATCCAGGCTCATGTACTAGTCCAACGCGCAGTCTCTTAGTGTGATAGCTAACTGCGCAAGATTTGTATCCTCGTATGTGATCTGCTTTGTTTCCCAGATCTTCTCATAGATGAATAAATGTTTTTCAGGGTCCTCTGATGCCTCTCTTCGAAATTATGGTAATCTGATTGTGGGATCTTGTCCTTCCATTTTGAACTGTGTTGAACTACTACCTCTGCGCTGTGTAGATAATTGACTGTTACTTCCTGAACTTGCTCCCCCAATTGATTTTCCTTGATTGGACCCCTGTCCCGTTGCTCTTCTTCCACTAAAATTCAGTTTTCTAGACGTTGGTGTTCTTTCGGGTGTATTAGTCTCACATGGGGTTGTAGGTTCCACACTGACGGTGATCTCGATTGAAGTTTTGCCTTCTGTTCCTGACCCCACACCTCTTGTTTTCCTTTCATATGTCGTGCACAGAATTTCCTCAATTTGCTCCACAACCCAGAGATCCTCTACCTCTTCTTCACCGCTTGCCAAACCCTCTTTTTCAGCTATGGCTCTCTTCTTTTTGTTCATCTTATATTGGTAAGGTATTTTGCTGCGCGTCTTTCCAACCTTTTCCATTATCTGCTTTATGTGGTCCTCTTCTATCATGATTGGGTCCATGGCCTCCTCCTTATTTCCCTTATCCATCTATCTGTCCATATCTCAACCTCCTGTCAGTGCTTTCCCCCCCTTCTCCCACGCACGTAGGGAAGTTTAGTTGTACRATTCCATGTCATCACACCTTTGTCATACAATAAAATCTTGATTGAAGTATACAACGATCTGATGTACCTACCTCTGGGTCCCTTCAAAAACTCCTTCTGTCGTAGTGTAGGACTTCACGGTATCTACTGCAAATTCGGTGATAAAACCTGCAACAATATTGTCTAACCAGAAATCTACTACGCGTGTGAATTTGTTATTAACTTGCTGTAACTACGTGATTTCCACAGGATTCCACTCCATCTCTTTGATCCAATTTGTAGGGTGGTTGTCCTTTAACCTCAATAACCACTCCTGCAACAAATGGCGGAAATCACAGAAAAATACCACATGCAAGTCGCTAAACACGTATTTGTCGAAATATTTGTACGGTGTAAACTTACGGTTTTTGTTGTCCTTCTGCGTAAACTCGAGTTCTTTTGTCGTCAACCATCTTTCAATCTCCGCCTTCATTGGATTCCATGGCTTGAACATTCCCTTCTATACTTTCATCCTCCGCACTTTTCTTCCACAGATTTCGGCCACTCAATCCTGTGCAGTTCCAGTAAAAAACGAAACCATTTGTTGGTTACTTCTTTAACTGATCCAGGTTCTGATCTCAACCAGGTTTCCAACAAAACCCTCAAAACTATTGACCCTCTTGGTAAAACAGAAGGCAATGTTGCGCATATGGTGCATAACACAGTCTCACTCGAGATAACTTTTATAGGGGACTGCAATACTCAATTGTTTGCAATCTAGGAATGAGTGGGGATTGTGGTTATATTCTTTTCCTTATACATCGTTCTTGTTTAATCATTCATCTATTTCTATGACTCATTCCTCTTTAAACCTATGCATGCACGCTGATATAACTACTTTACCCATTTATTCTTGAGCTAATGATTAACAGAGAAGTAAAGCATTCATTATCAATCACATAGAACACAAGGTTTATCGTGGTTCACCCTCTCCTGGGGCTATGTCCACAAAGATTTGGCTTCTATGCTCTTTTATTTATTTTGCTGCAAAATCTTGTGTTGTGCGCAATACATCTTCAATATTACAATCAAAATGAGGGTAAGTACCCTCTGAGAGGTTGACTAGATCACACTAGGCTCCTCATCCTATGACCTAACCCTCAATGACTAACTTATTCCACTCTACCACAAAACGTATTACAATCAATGGCTTCCCAACCAACTAACTCGCAATAATCAATTGATCGACCTCGACCTAGACCTCCTAGGTCCTTATTTATACTACTTTATAGGCTTATAGTCATTACAATCTTTGTCAAAAACCCTAACCCTAACATGGTTAGACCTGTCTACATGCACACCACGTTTTTTTTCCTCATGCATTCTTCTTTTCCTTATTTTTTGCATGCTGCTTTCTTGCCACCTGTTGCCGTTTTCCTCCCACCCTCTGTGCGCTCTCCAAAAATAGGTCTTTCTCTCCAAAAATGGATCTTTTCCCAAAACAGATCTTTCTCCCAAAAATAGGCCTGTGCCCGAAATAGACTTTCTTCCCATAATAGGCCTACGCCAACAGGGAACTATGACCTCAAGAACTCTAAAAGTTTCACTCACATCATCCTCTTCAAAACTAGTTCATATCTCAAGTCAACACATGCATTCCACCTTACTAGCAACAAAATTATCAAAATCCCAATACTGGAGGTTATCCAAAACCCTCTTAGCATTCTCCTCCATCTTGAAGATAAAACCTATCCATTGCCTCAACATTAGGTGGAATCTGGGCTCATAATATACAATCTCATTCTAGTGGCATGACATCTATCTTCTTAGCATTTCTTCTTCGACTTGATAATGGAATATTCCAATCAACACCTTCCCTTGATATTCCAAAATTTGTTGAAGAAGTATGTCTTCTCTTACCACCATCTTGACCTATTCTCTTATCATCTTAACGCATATGTTTGGATCTTTCCTTTTCTTAGAACTCTTTCCTCCTATGACAATTCCTTCTAGCCATTTAGAACCCTTCAACTCTTCTATGTCAAATTCCCTTCCAATAAAGCCTCCTCCTGAGTTGGAGACTACCATAACCTTTGTCTCCACCTATCAACTACTTTTGTGAATTAAAGGTTGGATTAACTCTACTTGCCTCAAACAAAGTTCCTCAATGACTCCCATCAAATATGTTTTCTATTTGCCAAATCTAGACCAATTTTCCTTTACTTTTAGTGTCATCTTTGTACCTATCACAATCCAACTAACTCACATCCACTTCCCTAAAGTTTCTCTTTCCTTTTTCCTTCACCTCTTCARGATTATTTTTCCTAGGGTACTCCTCCACTCCTTTAACTATACACTTTGTAAAAATATCCACCTCCTAAAGAGGATTTGGGCTATAGTCCACAAGCTGCTCATTTGATCTTGTCATTCCCCCCTCCTCATTTGATTCCATCCTCATGTCCTCTCTYAAAACTAGATTAACCCTCTCTTTATTGCTCATTTGATCATGTCATTCCCCTCTCCTCATTCGATTCCATCCCCATGTACTGTCGTAGAACTAGCTTAACCCTCTCTTTATTAGCCCTAACACACTCCCTTTTTCATTTATCTAGTCAAAACTCTTTGCTCCAATGTCTCCTCCTCACTTCTAGCTTTCTATAAACCTTTTGATAGTTCCCACTACGATAGATCTCCTAACTTAGTCCAAATCCTAATCCATTTGATAAGCTATAAATAGAGCCTAGAAAAATAAACTTGTTCAATGCATAATCACTCCAATCTATTCTCTCCTCCACCTCTACTCATGAAAATGAAGGTCTAGAGGTTTGGATAATGTGCAAAGGTGTATCACCCTATGGATTTGAACCTATGAGAGGTTTGGATAATGTGCAGATGTGTACCACCCTTTGGATTTGGACATGACATTTAGTAATAATAAGATATTTGAATTTCAATGTTGGATTTGGACATGACATTTAGTAATAATAAGATATTTGAATTTCAATGTTGATGTTAAGTAAAATATTTTTAATATCAACTTTATCTTTACATATAAAAAAACATTTATGGTTAAAATATTTTAATGGTGTTACTCGATATCACCTTGATGTATAATTCTTTGTTGCTCAACATGGAAAAGAATAATATATTTTGTATATAATTATTATTTTTTATTTTATATAGTTATAAAATTCAAAATGATAATATTTTTTAAATGATTTTCAAAGAAAATAAATAAATTTAATTATTTTATAATTAATAATTTTAAAAGTAAAAATAATATATTATATTATTTTTCATGTGAGAAGTTTCATTTCCACCATTTATTGTTATGATTAAAAGTTTTATTTTCATTTATTGGAAACAAGGTTATGTGAAAATATTTAATATACAAACACAAACTAACTAATATTAACTAGAAATTATAATATATTAAAGAAATTTAAAATAAAAAACTAATGTAATATAAAGATATTATTAATCCAAGTTAAAATATTTAAATTATATTTTTATTTATCCTTAGTATAAAGAATAAAGTTAATTATGAAAATTTGTTTTTATTTTAAAAATTTTAGATTATTAAAAATATTTTTTTTTTTAGATTTTATGATAAATTTATGTGAAATCAAAACTAAAATTAGTAAGAAGTATGTGTGATTTATGTAAAATTAAAAAAAAAAAGAAATTTGGAAATAAAAGAAGATATTTAATTTTTCAAAATTTATTTATAAATAATAATCTTCAAACAATAAATATTATTTTTTTTTCCTTGGAAAAAAGCCTAATTTTTTTACCATTAGGAACAAAATTACATTATGTATATACACCTATAACAATGGTGTATTCAGTTACATTGTAGTCTTATAGCTGTATGCTTTTGTTTCATTCAGAATTGCTTCTGTATGCTTCTGTATGTTCCTTTTGTCCTGTTTAGTGTCTGGGACTGATACTGTTGTAGTTGCTTCTGTATTGCATATTGTGTGCAAAAAATATATACAACTATTATTGTTGATCATTTATCAAATATACTATAAGCTCCTGTTCTTCCAAGCACTGTTCAAAAACTGGAAGTTTGCTCCAAAAAAGGACTGTGCCAATATTCATTTGACTATTCATTATGGTGCTCAGTTATTTTCCACTGGCCCATAACCATGTTAATCCCTTCCTTCGACCTCTGGTCCGCTTCTTTATTATTTTGCCTGTAGACATGTTGGCAATCAATGAAATCAAAATTTGTTTGCAATCTTTGTATGTCTTCCACCAATCTAGCAAGTTTTATGTTTAAACATCTCTGAGTGTCTTTTATCCAATTTATAACGTTTAAAGAGTCCCCATAAACTTTTAGTCTCCGACATCCTTTTTCTATGACAAAGACAATGAGTAGTTTGTAACTCATTAGTTCTGCAAAATTGTTTGTTCCTGAACCGAGGCCATAAGTCAGGACCAAAAAATGTGCGGGCGAAAGGTAGAGGAGTCCCCCCCCTCCACAATGAGCTTGTTGTGAGGCTCCATAAAAAAAAAACCAGGGGGAAGACCTATCGAGTTCTAACTCTTGCGTCCGTCTAGTAGGTGTGTTAGAAAAAAGTGTGGAGGAGGAAGGCAAGAGAGAAACATTGTTTGCTGTCGAGATCTCAAGTGGGAGAGGTACACCTTTAAAGATGTTGGAGTTCCGGGCAAGCCAAACTCCCCAAATGACCAAGAGGCGGAGTGCTTTTATATGTTTGTAGTCTTTATTATTCCACCAAGAATGCCAGGAATGTTCCAAATCCTTTCCCTCCCACTGACACTGTAAGTTTAGCAGCTTTGAAGTTTCCACCCAGACTTTGTTGATGTAACTGCAATTCAGAAAAAGATGTGTAGAAGACTCTTCTTCAGTTTTGCAAAGAGTACACCATCCAGGTCCAACAAAATTCCGTTTTTGAAGGTTGTCCCAGGTCGGGACCTTGTTTCGAAGGACATTCCACATGAATAGTCGGGTTTTGCCAGGCTTTTAACTTTCCAAAGTTTACTCCACCACCAAACTGTCTCCTGTGTAAGTAGATCTGAATTGCATTTTAAATATCCCAGTTTGGGTGAGTAGGACCTGGAGGGTGCATGGTCCCAAATTAGTTCATCCTCGGAGTCTAAAAGTCTGATTTGAGCTTTCTTTAGGCTGTGGATGAAAAGTTCTAGTTCTCGAGTTTCTTCTTCACTGAGCCCCAAGATGTAGGGGTCCTTCCATCCCTGAGACTAGAGTACGGAATGGCTAGGGTCCGCCAAGGATCTTAGGCAGAAGAAGTCCCTGGAGTGTAAAGATTGAATTAACAGCTCGGTGAGTAAGTGGTTCCCATCACTGCCTAACCAGGGATCCGATCCTATCCAGAATCTGTTACCGTTTCCAATATTCCATGCTAATCCATTTTCAATCAGTGGGAAAGCATTTAAGATAGCTTTCCAAATCACCGATGCTCCCTTCAATGTTTTTGGTTGACTTCTTATCCAAGCCTCTAGAGAAACTGGTGCAATGTACTTCTAAAGGATACTTTAGTCCAAAGACTAGAAGTATTAATAAGACGCCACCCCCCCTTTGTTGCCAGTGCTTTGGAGAAGAGGAAAATGTTTTTCAATCCCCAACCACCCAAGGCCTTTGGAGTGGCAATTTTCTCCCAGCAGACCCAAGGAATTACATGTGACTCCGATTTTCCACTCCAGAGAAATTTTGAGGTGAGTTTTCTTGCAGCATTCAGAATTCCTTTAGGGATCCAAGATAGGGACATCCAATAAACATGGATGGCTTCCAAGACCGATTTTACCAATACCGATCTTCCTTCTCGTGACAACCACATGTGACTCCAATTGTTTAGTCTTTTATCCAATTTTTGCAGGAGCCACTTCCAATCTTCTTTTCTATAGTCGCTGGGTTTTAGAATAAAACCCAAGTACTTTAGTCCATCAGCCAAGCCCTTCTTTCAAAGGGAAAGAAGGTATGATGGGATAACTCTTCTTCTTCAGATAGCAAAAAAGTAGTGAGAGACGATTTTCGATCATTTATTTGCATCCCTGTAGCTTTGGAAAAAAAGTGAGAGAATGTCCTTTAAATTCTCAGCTTCCTTTCTAGACTGACCACTAAAAAGTAAGAAATCATCTACAAAAAGGAGATGTGTAAGGGACAAATCCTGTGAGACTTTGATACCCGAGAGTTCACTTGTAGTCTTACCTTGTGTGAGTGCTCTGCTAAGTCCTTTTGCGACCAGGAGAAAGATGAGTGGTGACAAGGGGCAGCCTTGTCTGAGCCCTCTTTCTGGAGTGAAAAAAGGTGACGTCGAACCATTTATTAAAACTACAAAGGATGATGAGGTAAGACAACTCACGATCCACGGAATAAAAGGAACTTCAAAGCTTAAGTGTGTCAATAATAACCAAATATACAACCAACTAACTCGATCATAGGCTTTTGAGAGATCTATTTTAAGCACTGCCCCTTTTAAATTCCCGGTCTTCATACTATGTAAACCCTCTTGTGCTATTCCTATAGCTTCATGGATCTGTCTCCCTTCCAAAAATCCAAATTGTTGTTTTGAGATATTCTTTGAGAGGATTTTCTTGAACCTTCGAGCTATAATTTTGGATACGATTTTATAAGCACAGTTACAGAGTGAGATGGGTCTGAATTCATCCAAAGTCTCTGGATTATCCGTTTTTGGGATGAGATCAATGAAGGTGGAGTTAAGACTCTGAGGGATACAGCTTGAACGTGTATCCTCCACCATTTTCAACAAATCCGTTCCCATAATCTCATAACATCCCAGGAAGAATTCAATAGTCCAACCATCTGGGCCTGGACTTTTATCCTTTTGGAAACTGTGCAAAACTTCTAGGAGCTCTTTTTATGAAATTTCTCTCATCAAAAAACGGTTTTCTTCTTCTTCTACAAATCTGGGAAAAAATTGTGCCACTTTGACTACTTCCTCTATCGTAGCTTGGTTGTATGCTTTAAAGAGAGTCTGAAAGTAGTTTTTTCCTAGTAGTGACAACCCTACAAAGGAAGTTTCCAAGTTTCCATCTTGATCTTTTAAATGCCAAATGATATTGACATTTTTCCTTCCTTTAGCATAGGCTTGAAAGAACTTTGTATTTCCATCTCCACTTTCCAACCATATAGCTCTGCTTTTTAGTCTCCAAGTTTCTTCTTTTTCTTTAAGCAATTTTATCCTCTTTTTTTCCAACTGTAGTAATCTGATTTTTGACTCTGTTGTGCTTAAAAAATCCCCTTCATCGTCTGAGAACCTTTTAAGTTCGAGTTTGATTTCTTTTAGCTCCTTGTCCTCTAGTTTTATTTTTTGGAAAGCCAAGGGTTTTAGTATTTCTTTGATTCTTCTTAAATTTTCAGTAAATTGATAAGCTGTTGAATGTGTTATATCTTGTCTAAAGGGAAGCCAATGCTCCTTGATTAACTTAAAAAAGGAATCATCTTCAAGCCACGTCTTATTGAATTTAAAAGGGATCGCTGGTTTTTCAGAACCTTGTCCGAGCTCTAGGAAGATAGGATGATGATTTGACAACCCTCCAAAGCCTATCCACTGCTTGATGGTCAGAGAGTTGTTTAGAAGAGAATCATTTATTATAAAGCGATCAAGCCTTTTTGCCATTCCAGCTGATCCGATCCTGTTGTTTTTCCAAGTTGGTTTGAGGGAAGGAGGAACCGGGTCAGTTAGATTAGCTTCTTCAAATTTGTTGCCGAAGTAAACTGCTAATGGATCAGGTCTCGCACTGTCCCCCCAAACTTTTGAGGGACCTAAGGAGAGATTTAAATCCCCCCTAAAATAAGTAGCTCATTGAAGAACGATTTTTTGAGGAGTGTGTCCCAGTAAGGTTTCTTGTTCAGATAAGGTCCATAGATATTAAGTAAATGGATCGACTCTTTTAAGGCAAGGAGAAAAAACGTAATCCCAATGCCGGAGTCCAAACCCCAAGTGTTGTGAACTTGGACTTTGTGAGTGTTCCATCATGTAGCCAAACCTCCAGATCTGCCCAAAGCATCTACCGTTGTGAAACTCCACCTAGGTAGTAGACGCTCTAGGCTAGATTTTATCTCATCCCCAACCCCCAAGGTCTCTTGTAGAAGAAGAAAGTCCGGGTGCTCTATGATGAACACCTTTTTTAAGTCAGATTTTTTGTGGGCTTCTGCCAAACCCCTGTAGCTAAAGGACACGATCTTCATAGAGAAACCTTGCTCCGGGGCTTCGCTGCTCCAAGTGCCAGTTCAATAGATTGTTGAGTTTCAGCCAAAAGATCCAATCTGGCCTTTGATTGTGCTTTAGAAAGAAAAGATTTTCTCCCCCGTCCTCCCCTGTCAAGGGAGGAAACTTCTTCCTTTCCCAATCCACCTGCAGCTTTTGTCTGGGATCTTAAGAAATATCGGGTAGAAGAGGACTCCAACGACTGAGAGGAGGAGGAAGAGTTTTCTTCAAGGATGTAGAGTATTTTAGGAGGGGGAGGGACATCCAAAAGGGGTGGATCAAAATATCTTTCCTATCTGGCCACAGGACAACTTAATGAGTTTTGTAGGAAAGGTCTGCTTCCAGGAATTCCCCCAAGAAATTTCCAATAGTTTTGAAATAATCCAGAGACCAGAACTGTAGAGGAAGGGCCAACAGTCGGACCCAAACATGAATTCTGTCCATTTTTTCCTTGGAGGTGTCAAAAAGAGGGCTCGATGGCTTCAACAATAGGGGTGAAGAATTTATACTCCAATTTTTCCCCAACACCCACTTAGTATTCTTTAGATGATTAAGTTGGAAGACAAACCAATTTCGGTTTAATTCGATAACTTCAGGAGTATAACCCAAATCTTCTTTCCAAGCCGAATCTGTCCAAGAAACTATGTTTTTGTGGGCAAAAAATCTGCCACTGGCTCTCACAACCAGTGTTTAGTTCGCCATCTGCACCACATTGTTCATTCTGGCTTCTTTTCCGAGTAGCAGATTGCCCACTTTCCCTTTGGAGGATGGTCCTTTCCTTTTTCTTTTGTTTCGTCCTATGTAAAAACCCTTGTCGTCCCATGGAACCTCTCGGATATATTCCGAGGTAGGTTCCCTCCTGTCTAGTGGAAATCCTTGCTGCTCTTCAACATCCAAGTGGGTCGAGATAAAACCCTTTGGTGGGGCGTGAAAACTCTGTGTAAGTAAGTGACCTGACCCCTTACGACGAAGATCCACATGAGTGTTCTCGAAAGACTGTACTCCTTCCTCCACCGACCTGCTACCAATCAGTTCTGAGCGATAAGGTGGGACGATATGCTATAAAACTTCTTCCTCCTGAGAAAGCCAGTCTAAGGATAGGTCAATGGGCGAACCAAAGACAGAGAGGAAACTATCAAAAGTGAGAGGATTCGAAGCCAGGTAATTAGAAAAGGTGCCAAAACAACCGGTGAAAGAGTCTGCTCCTTCCAGGGAAGAGGGAGGGGACAAAAGAGTTCTTGTCAGAGGAGATGAAGGGTCGGGAGACAAGAGCTGGCCTAGCAGCGAAAATCCAGCTGTCTAAACCCCTAGAGGTGGGTTGGAACCGCAAGAGGTGGAGAGTGGGGTCGTAAAGTCCATTTCTTTGTCCATGGCTGACCCGCGCCCACTAGTAGTCCGGGAACATGGGGCACTTACGACACTGTGGCAGTTAACAGTTGCGGACACAAGGAGAGCGTTGTTCTAGGTAAAAAACGAGGGTAAAAGGGAAAAATTGATCATCGTCCGCTCCAAAACTGCAGATCCCATTCCGTCCCATCATAAATTTGAAATTATATATATATATGAGTTTTCCATAATGATTTTCAATTAATAATCAAATTCTTAATTACATTAAGTAAAACTATTATGTAAAATTATTTAAAAAAATTATATTAATTAAATAATTTTATGATTTCAATTTATAACAATTTTAAAATATTATGCATGATATTTGAGTAAAAATTGTTTTAAAGAATTTTTAAAATCTTATGCATGATATGTGAGTAGAAATTGTTATACAGAATATTTAGAAAAAATCTATAAATTTTATTTTTATTTTTAAAGGTACTTTGTTATTATAAAAACAATTTTAAAAATTGTAAGAAAAATAAATAAAAGACTTGTTTTTAAAAAGACTTAGCTATTACAAAATAATTTTATAAATTATAAGCACAATAAATAAATAACTTATTTTTAAAGAGACTTTGTTGTTATAAAAACAATTTTAGAAATTCTAAGAAGAATAAATATTGATACAAATTAAGGTACTTTAAGCAGTTCTGGCAACTATGCGCGCTATAACAAAATTCAAGCTCTTCTCGTTTACTATACTATCCCGGCCGAAGAAGCAACCTCTGTCATCTCATCCATTTACATAGCAGATGAGATAAACAATAAGCAGTGAAACCAAAGAGAGATCAATATTTATCTCTTTTTCAATTTAATAACAAAAAAAAAATAGATTATAAAATTATTTATGAAAAATATGACTTGATTTTCGGACGATGAGTAAGATGCGAGGAACCATACAACAGACACGATAAAAACCTGCGTTATTATCTCTATAAACAAGGCTACTAGATAGCATATACCTGCCTAATATAATAATGAAAGTATTGTTTAAGGAGATATGGAGAGAAGGAGTAGGCATGCAATGACTAAATGACAGAAATATTTATTACAATAACATTGGGGGAAGTGAAGGCAGCCATAAGACTTCAAAGTTTTTGGCCAATAAGATATCAGATAAATGAGATTTAAAATTTAAAATTAATAATTATTTTTTTAAACTTTAGATAAAGGGGTGTATATTTTATGGTCAACCATGAACTAATAGAAAGTCAAACCTAACTCAACACTATATACCATGCCTATCGGCAGGTATAATAACTATGAAATAAAATAGCTTTGCAAACAATGAACTAATAGAAAGTCAAACCTAACTCAACACTATATACCATGCCTATCAACACTATATACCATGCCTATCGACAAGTATAATAACTATGAAATAAAATAGCTTTACAAACCTTTATACTACCCTGCTATTTGGGAGGAACCCCAACCCACATCACATCAAGTATAGTTGAGTTAAAATTAATATGGACAGTTCAAAAGTATTAAAATCTAGGAGCCTAATAACCCCACTCGGCTTCGGAATCCGGATGGAAATATATAATATAAGTGTACCCTTTAATTTTTTAATATTTAAATATGTAATTTTAATTAAAAGCATATTAAATTTTTGTTTTTTTTTTTAAGTTTTTAAAGTATATGTAATAGATAACAGTAAACAAAACTTTTAATAAAAATGAGAAAAATGATGTATGGTTTTATAATATAATTTTTTTTTTAAATAAAAATATATTTTGGTTTTTTTTAATTTTGTGTTTTTTTTTAACAAAAGGAAATAGAAAATAGATTAATATAATATATTTAAAAAGTATTTGATAAGAGTGAAAGTTTACACCTTTAAAAATTTAAAACCTAAATATATTTAGTTAAATTGAAAGTTTATATCAATAAGGATTATCAATAGATTATTTTAAATCAACCTACATTCTTAAATAACAATTAATAATAACTATCATTATAATAAATTTTACCACTTTACATAAAAAA
>JASDQU010013570.1:38223-51677 GCA_032191745.1 Picea mariana | reverse complement strand
AGTAGATGGGTCTCTTCTCTAGCCTCATATCCAGGTCACATGACTTCCTCAAGGCTTGTGCCCTAGGTAAGTAGGTGAGTCATCCGTATTTCTCATACTAGTTTAGCTGCATTTAATTTTCATTTTTCTCTACTTGCATATCGATTTCATGCTTAGCTTAGGATTTATTGAAAAAATGTCAAAAAAAAAAATTCTAGCTTAGTGGGTTTTAATTATGATCATATGAGAACAAGGATGAGCAATCCATCCTGCACTTGAAAGTTTGATGTTTACTTGTATGAAAAGTTCTACCAAGAGATGTTTTGGTTCTCATGCACTCTACGGCGAGCACATGTCCCCAAGTAGGAGCTAGATGTTATCCCCATTTTGTGGATAACTAAGGAGATGGTGTATCGAGTCCCTCAGGTTGCAGATATGGAGTGTTGAGAGACTACATGACCAACAATACCCTTTGCACAGATGGAAAACCCACTCACCACCACAGATGGTCACAGGTTTACAGATGGAATCCAACACACCAGTTGGATTCCAGAAGGCAATGGGCCTTGCTCCATGAGGTACAAGTCAGTATTATGGTGAGCACCATTTCAATACCTAAGCCATTTGATTATGTTGTATCTTAGATTGCCCTAGATTTCATGATATGTGCTTGGACATTATGCCTTTTTCCCTGCTTCACCTTGGTGGTTGACATTGTGCCCTAGTAAGTGGTCTTCTTTGGGAATGTGTTTTCTACTGGGAAATCCCTTAATGAGTCATCGTACCGTTCCCGACCATACTTACCATTTTCCATCATTATTCCCCTCCATTTGCTTATCTCTTTGGATTTTAGGGTGTATTGACCCAAGAAGGGGTTGTCCCTCATTCTATGGGAAGAAGGGGATAAAGGTCCAGAGGGGTTGGTGTTGGGTAAAAGGTAAAATCCATATATGAACCTTCCAGATGTTTCACCTAGGGATCACCCAAAAAAGCACTAAAATGCATATCTTTGAATAAAAGGGGACCCATAATATAACAAAAAAATGCATGGAAGGTAGATTGAAGGATAGGAGGTATCATCACGAGCCGAACTATCACGTCCATGGATATCTAGTGGTATGACATTGTCATTATCTGGTCACCAAACCAGGGCAGTGACTCTTATTTGCATGGTTGAGAGAAAGGGGGTCTCATCACGAGCCATCCTTCTCATTTCCATTAGGCATTTGTGGGTGACATTGCCACCATTTGGTCACCACACCAGGACAGTGACCTTCAACCTCTCCTTGTGCTAAAGAAAATATAAATAAATAAATATAAAAGAAAAATGATGGGCTTGGAAAAAGTGCATTGCGGACAAAGGTACCACACACCCTATACAAAGGCACCCATGAATGAGACACGACAAATTCTAGTATGCCATGAGCCCTATGCCAATTGAGTCTTCACCCCATCCACTTCATACATTCTACAAAAACTTACTGAAAAACTTGTCTCCCTTGGATCGAGAAGATCATCAATCCATGGAATTAGGTACCAATTCTTGACTGTGATCTTGTTCAGGGCTCTATAATCAATACAAAGTCACCACCTCCCATCCTTCTTATGTACCAGAACAATTAGGCTCCCGCAAGGTGAGGATATTGGTCTGATGTGGCCCTTCAGAATTAGCTCTTGGATCTGGCATTTGATTTCTTCATTCTCCACAATAGAACACCAATATACAGGGCCATTAGGAAGAGGACCACCAGGTGTCAGATCAATGGTGTGCTTTACCTGACAGTGCACATGCACCCCATTAGGGAGGTGAATATGTCTTTGTACTCCTCTACTATTTCATCCACCTGTTTCGATTGGGAAGAGAGACCCCATGTAGAATTTTTGGTGGTTGTAGTGAACTTTTGTTCACCTTCCGATCAAACCATACAGAGGAAAATTTTCCCATTCTGAGAGACCACCTTTCTATACTGCTTCATGGAGATCAAAGAGATCGCAGTGTTTGGGACTGCCTCCAGTACCCTGTAGAGTTGATCTCCCAAAGTAATAATGACACTACGAGTCCTATATTCATAAATAGCATGGATCTTCCACATATACGATTTTCCTAGAAAAACATCACAAACTTCAAGGGGGGAAACATCACACAATACGTCGTCTTTGAAGGGTTTGACATCATAGTGTAGGTGACATTGTTGGCTGGCACAGATGTCCCATCCATGGATGATGGTGTATGGTTAAGGATGTGCCATCATTGTCAGGTTCAACCTCATGACAACCTATGCTGAGGTCAAGCTCTTTTGGCTACCACTGTAAACAATGAAATGGAGTGGGGTTCCCTTCACCCGCATCTGTGAGTGGAAAAGGTGCTCCCCTTCTTCAGGCTCCTTCGGTTTCTTTGGTTGGACTTTTGTGGTAGTGATGGTCACATTGGGTTCTGCATCAATGATCCATATTCCCTTTTCTAGTTTTGAATCATATTATGAGTCAGCATCTAACCTTGGGGCTTTCATCTCATCCAACAAAGACTGTTTGGAGTGACATTCATCAATATTATGCCAAGGTATTTTGTGGAACTTGCACCATTTTGCAGTGTCCTTCAACCTCCCATTAACCTTCTTTGTTGATGGCTTAGGCTAGTTATCCTGAGATTGGCCATCCTTGATCTATCCTTTGGCCTAGGAGTTAGGGCCACCCTTACCATACTTTTGTTTTTGCGTATTTGTAGACCGAACTACTACTTGTTCTGTTTCTTGAACTTCTGCTCGATTTTGACAGCATATTGTAAGTGGCTCCCAACGACGAGATGTACAAAAACTCCATTTGAGTTTGGATGTGCTTGTGTAGAGCCCCATGGTATTTTAGGACTAGATGTTGCTCAGAGTCTTTGATACCTATATTGGTGCATAAGGTATGTAAGGTATTTGTGAACTCGGGCATTGTTTTTCCCCTCTCTTGGAGAAGTGTGGTCCATCTCATGTATTGGTCATCATAACTTCCAACAGGGTAATATTGTTCCTTTAGGGCATCAAAAAAATCTGCCCAAGTGGGTCTTGGCCCAAAAATTATAGACACGTATTCGACATGTTTCTCACAGTAAGTCTCCCACCAATCTCTAACATGGGAAAGGGCCTTAAGGAGCATGAAGGTGATATTTTCAATGTTGGAAAAATTATGGACAAAGAAATAACCCTCTAGCAGATTTAACCATTTTTTCAAAACATTGGCATCTATATGGCCTTCAAATAAAGGAATATCAAAGTTAACTTATACCTTGAAGGGAGTCACACCTCCAAAGTGACTGCTAGTTGAAGTTGGATCTGTTGTTATCAACAATCCTCGAAGGATATGGGTGAAATTATCCATCATCTCATTCCTTTGTCGTGCGAGGGATTATTCAAGAAACAATTTGAAAGGATCTCTTGTCTTTTCATCGCTCTTTTCTTCTGCCATGGAAGGTTTCCTGGACGTGCGAGAGCGGTTTTCCTCAAGAGAAACAAGCTCGAGACCCAACTCTCTATATCCTGACCTCATCGGGGACATGCACTAGGAACAACAAGGACCATACCACTCTAATACCACTGATACAGATTATTTTGGGGAACAATATGAAGGAAGAAATATAACAGAGATATAACAAAGAAATACAAAGAGATATGGAAAGGAACGTAGTAATACAGGAAATCTCATATTCTATTAATGAGTGTCTGAAATAAAAAAGACTGTAAAAGACAAGCTAGCTAGAATGGTGGTAGCTTATCTCTGAGAAGAGATGTGTCAACTATGCTCATTCACAATAATTTGAGTACAATGAGGCTCCAAGGGCCTTTTTAACATAAAACGTAAATGAGAAAATGATAAGCCTCTATTGGCACATGCTGAATTTGGGAAGAAGGATCTATTTTGGGTGCAGACCTAATTTGGAAGAAAATATTTATTTTTGGAGTGTGCACCTTAGTAGGCAGAAAAGCAGCATGGAGAAAAAGAAGTAAAAGCAGCATGGAGAAAAAGAAGTAAAAGCAGCATGCAGGAGGAAAAGAAACGTGGAGTGCATGCAGACAGGCCTAACCATGTTAGGGTTAGGGTTTTTAACAAAGATTGTAACGGCTATAAGCCATTAAAGTAGTATAAATAAATACCTAGGAGGTCTAGGTCAAGGTTGGTTATTGTTGGTTGGTTCAAAAGATATTGATTGTAGTGATTTTTTTTGTGGTGATTGTGGTAGAGTGGAATAAGCTAGTTTTTTAGGGTTAGGTCACAGGTTGAGGAGCCTGGTGTGATCTATTCGGCCTCTGAGAGGGTACTTACCCTCATTTTCGATTATAATCCTGAAGATGTAATGCACACAATGCATATTTTGCAGTAGAATAATTAAAAGAGCATAGAAGCCAGATATTTGTGGATGTAACCCTAGGAGGGGTTGAACCGTGGTAAAATATTATGTTCTATGTGATTTTTAATGAATTCTTTTACTATTATGTTAATCATTAGCTCAAGAATGAAGCGTTAAAACTAGTTATAACAGCATGCATGCATAGGTTTAAATATGAATGCATCATAGAAGTAGATGAATGAGTAATGGTGATGATGTATGAGGATAAGACTCTAAACACAATCCCCACTCATTCCTAGACTGTGAACACCTGAGTATTGCAGTGCCCCATAAAGTTATCTCAGTTGAGACTGTGATGTGCACTTTGTGCATAGTGTTGCCTTATGGTTTACCAGGAGGGCCAATAGTTTTGAGGGTTTTGTTGGAAACCTATTTGAGATCAGAACATGGGTCAGCCCAAGTAACCAACAAATGGTTATTTTGCTGGCTGGAACTGCACAAGATTGAGGGGACAGGATCTGTGGAAGAAAATCACAGAGGATGGAAGCATAGAAGGGAATGTTCATGCCATGGAATCCAACGAAGGAAGAGATTGAAATATGGTTGAGGAAAAAGGAACTCAAGTTTGCGCAGAAGGAAAACACAAACCCTAATTTGACACCATGCAAGTATCTCGAAAAATATGTGTTTAGCAACTTACATGTGGTATTTTTCTGTGATTTCCTGCATATGTTGCAGGAGTGGTTATTGAGGTTTAAGGACAACCACCCTATGAACTAGATCAAATAGCTAGAGTGGCATCATGTGGAGATCTATGCAGCTATAGCAAGTTAATAACAAATTCACGCGCGCAGTAGATTTCTGGTTAGACAGTATTTTTGCACGGTTTATCACCAAATTTGCAGTACATACTGTGAAGTCCTACACTGTTGTAGAGAAGGATTTTCTGAAGGGACCTAGATGTAGGTACATAATATCAGTGTATACTTCAATCCATATTTTATTGAATGAAAAAGGTGTGATCACCATGGAATCAAACAACTAAACTTCCCTGTGTGCATGGGGGAAGGGGGGAAGCACTGACAAGAGGTTGAGATATGGACAAGGAGATGGATAATGGGAAGAAGGAGGCCATGGACCCAATCATTATGGAAGAGGACCAGATAAAGCAGATAATGGAAAAAGATGGAAAGAAGTGTTGTGGAAGACCGTACCAATATAAGATGAATAACAAGAAGAGGTCCATAGCCAACAAAGAGGGCTTGGCGAGCATGAAGAAGAGGTAGAGGATCTCTGGGTTGTGGAGAAGATTGAGGAAATCATGCGTGCAACATAAAAAAGGAAACAAGAGGTCCAGGGTCGGGAATATATGGTAGAACTCCATTCTAGATCACCGTCAGTGTGGAACCTACAACCCCATGTGCGACTAATACACCTGAAAGAACATCAGCATTTAGACAACCGAATTTTAGTGAAAGAGGAGAAACAAGACAAGGGTCCAATCAAGGAAAATCAACTGGGGGAGMAAGTTCAAKAAGTAAAATTCAATTATCTACACCACGYGGAAGCAGTAGTTCAACACAATTCAAAATGGCAGGACAAGATCCTACGATAAGATTACCAGAATTTCGGGGAGAGGCATCAGAGGACCTTGTAAAGAATTTGTTCATCTGTGAAAATATCTKGGAAGAAAATCACATCACATATGAGGATRCAAAGCTCATGCAGTTAGCTATCACACTAAGAGACCATGCGTTGGACTGGTACATGAGCCTGGATGTAAACAGTCCACAAGGAGTACTAAATACTATCACAGAYGTGAAAAAACTACTAGTCAACGAGTTTCAGAAGCCAAACTCAGAAGACCAGTACATGAATGAAATGATTGAAATCAGGTAGAAACCAGGTGATTTTGTTCGAAAGATTGATCAGAGGTTCAAACGTCTAAAAGGTAAATTGAAATATTTAATTACTAACATGCAACATAGGGACTTATTTGTAAACTCATTGTTACCACACTTGAAGTATCCTTTGAGACAAAAAAAAGTTCCAAAATAAAGCAGAGGCTCTGCAGATAGCCCTACAACTGGAAGAAAACTAGTATCAGCAGACAGATCCAACAATAGAGGAGATAAAGGAGGATTTGAAGAATATGACATTTCAACTGAACCAGAATAAGGGAAAAGAGAATAGAGAAGTTGTTTGGTGTACACTATGCAGGACAAAAGGACATCATAAGAATGAAATGTCCAACTTTTGTGCAGTATTTGGCAGTAGGATTTCCAAACCCCTTGACAAAAGGAGGACCATGGTGTGAGATTTGTAAGATGCATGGGAATGATCCATATCATTGTCCAATGATGCAGAAGTATAACACAGTACCAAAAAGTTCGTATTGCATTTTTTGCAAATCAGTAGGTCATGATGATAAGGACTGTAGAACGTTGGAACTGATGAGAGAAATAAATTCATACACTTACAGGGTATAAGCACAAAGGATGGCAGAGCAAGATGCACCTCAGTTCAACCAGGTGCCACCACCATACAACAATACATGGCCACAGTATAACCCCGTGCAGTATAACCAGGTACCCCAATACAATGCATAGCGAGGAGATCGAGGTGGATACAGAGGTGGAGGACAAGGCAGAGGAGGATTTGGGCAAGGTAGAGGGCCAGTTGTATGCCATAAATACCAACAACCAGAACATTATGAAAGGGATTTTCCACTTCCAACTGCGACATGTATGTACTGTTGTGCAACAGACCATGACACATAAGACTGCCCAACACTCTTGGGAAAGATTCAGGAGAAAAGGAACCAAAACAACCATAATGTCTAGTGAATTTATGCAGAAGCCATGAATGATGGGAAAAACATCAATATAGTCACTCGAGGAGGAGCCAAGACAAGAGCCAACGCAGAAAAACAAGATCCATCTCAACACCAATGGGTCAAAATAATACTTAGCCACAGAAGCAGATTGACGCACGGAAAGAAAAGGAAACATTTAAAGAGGCAAGACAAGATATTTTCAAGGAGAACATTGTGTCTACATCAGTTGAGAAACAAACTCAAGACCCATTAATGTACGATATGCCATATTCAATGGACCATACCAATAAAGGACAACCTTTAGAGCAAGTAAGTACCATAAAGACTTTTCTGCAATCCTGTGTTAAGTTATTGAATGATCCATCATCTTTTAAAGTCTTATAGAATTTGCTAGAAATATGTAACATGGAGGTAGAAGGGAAGTTAGAGCATAAAATAGTCAATCATCTCCATACAAGAAGAAGGACAAGCAGGGAATTTAGGATGAATGCCAACATTGGGGATTTCAACATGGGAGATATTATAGTGGATTTAGGCTCTAAATTAAATGTCTTGCCTAAGAAGACATGGCATTTTATGGGGGAACCCACATTAGGCTATTCACATGTCCAATTGAAACTAGTAAATCAACACATAGTGTTACCAATTGGAAGGCTTAAAGGTGTGACAATATATCTGGATTGAGTACGTACTATGGAAGATTTTGAAGTGATGGAGATAGTAGATGGCACAACACCTTACCCAGCATTAATTGGATTGGATTGGATTGGAAGGCTTAAAGGTGTGACAATATATCTGGATTGAGTACGTACTATGGCAGATTTTGAAGTGATGGAGATAGTAGATGGCACAACACCTTACCCATCATTAATTGGATTGGATTGGGCGTTTGATAACCAGGATGTGATTAACCTGAAGATAAGAAAAATGACTTTTGAATCAGGCGAATATAGAGTTATTGCACCATTGGATCCTTCAAAAGGAGAAAGATTTGTAGAGGCGACCTTTTTCGATCTGGAAGAAATAAACCAGTTATACAAAACCATTGTGCAAGAAGAAGATTATGTCAACCCAACTGCAGATGGGGTAATCATCTAGAGAATAATTACATCATGTGCTTCGGACTCAGACACAGGGTTGGATAATTGGCAGCAACGACTACATGAAGTCTCCACAAGGAGGTGTGCAAGAATAGACTGTGCAGTAAGGTGGGTAGGCACAGAGATAACAGAACCTCTCAGTTTTCATGGGTTGAACGACTTACAGGAATTATTGACAAAATATGAGGAGGAAGTGTTGGAAAATTAGAGGTTGTTAGCCCTAGATATTTCACTCAAGGAAACACCTGCAAGATGGTGGATCACGCACAAAGAAAAAATCTGGGACTAGTATCAGTGTAAACGAGTATTGTGCATTATATTTGGTGTAGAATAGGGGAGCACTATAGTGCATAAGTATGATGGGAGAGGAACACAAGTGGAACACCTAGAGAAATGCATAAAATAATGGATGATGACACCACCAGAGGAATGGCCTCATCATTTTATTCACACATTGGAAGGGATCCTAGGGAACTGGTACATAGACTAGGAGATGCGTAGAGGCACTATAGAATGGACAGGATTACAGCAGAATTTTGTAGTAACCTTCTCATTTGAGAATGAGAACCCCAACATTGATTCAGCTCTAAAGTTGATAAGGGAAGTGATATTTTTTGATGAACCAGATATAGAAATTATAACAGAATATCAACAGTAGAACAGACAGACAATCAAAGAGTTACTCTCATGTTATCATGTCAAAGACGAAGCACCATATGAAGATGATCTGCGCAACATTCATATCACAGAGATTGAAGGAGAGAGAAGTGGAAGGTCCATCTCTGTAGTTAGAAGCCTTTGTTGCACCAATCAAAGTCAATAAAGTCAACATTGGCATGAACGAAAATACTAAAATGGAAAGTATTGGAGACTATTGGGATGAGCAGGCCCTAGAAAGGATAACAGAGTTATTGCGCGAATACAGTGACATGTTTCCAGCAACCTTTACAGAGATGAAAGGCATAGCAGGTGAGCTAGGTGAGATTAAGATACCCCTAAAGCCAGAGGCTAGACCTGTCAGACAGAGACCTTACAGGTTGAATCCAGTGTATAAGCAGAAATTCACTGAATGTTGGAAGTATGCATCATATAACCGGTAGAGGAATCTGAATGGATCATCCACATGGTAGTATAGGGAAAGAAGAAAGGGGGGATAAGGATTTGTGTAGATTTGAGAAAAATTAATGATGCTTACTTACATGATCCTTTCCCTACCCCTTTTACAGATGAGGTCTTGGTGAATGTAGGAGGCCAGGAAGCATATCCATTCACAGATGGATTCTCATATTACCATCAGATCAAAATAACTCCAGAGGACATGTATAAGACCACTTTTTCTACAAAATGGGGATCCTACTAATATATAATCATGCCCTTTGAATTGAAGAATGAACCAGCTATCTTTTCAAGGGTAGTCATAGTTATCTTTAAGGAATTTATACATCAGTTTCTAGAAGTATATTTGGATGACTGGACTATGTATAGTCTTTTGAAAGACCATGTAGAAGTTTTAAGACTAATGTTGGAAAGATGCAAGCAATGTCAGATATCATTAAACATTAAGAAATGCATTTTTGGTACACATTTTGGGATATTGTTGGGACATATAGTGTGCAAACAGGGCTTATTGGTTGACCCTTCCAAGATTGTTGTTATTGTGAACTTACCACCACCAAAGTCAATGCGCCAATTAAGATCCACACTGGGACATATAGGCTAATACAGGAAGTTTATAAAGGGGTATGCGTAGATTACTACACCAATGGAAAAGATGTTAAAAAAGGACACCGGATTTCAATGGAATGAGGATTGTTAGCAAGGATTGGATACTCTAAAGGAAAAAATGGTGAAAACACCTATATTAGTGTTTCCAGATTGGGAAAAGACATTTCACGTGCATGTAGATGCATCAACAATAGCACTTGGAGCAATTCTGGTGCAGCCATGAGCAGGGGACTTAGACCATCCTATAGCCTTTGCAAGCAGGAAGTTTTCATAATCTAAGCAGAATTACAACACCACAGAAAGAGAAGGCCTAACCATGGTATATACACTTCAGAAATTCAGGAATTATTTATTGGGTAAACATTTTAAAATGTTCACAGATAATTTTTCCCTCAAATATCTAGTCAACAAGGCAGTGTTGGGGGGGAGGATCTATAGATGGTTGTTGTTATTCCAAGAATTTGATTTTGAAGGAATATCCAAACTAGGGAAGCTAAATGCAGGACCTGGTCACTTGTCAAGGGTAACCAATGCACAGTTATTTTCAGTACAGGTAGTTGATGAATACTTCGTTGATGTCATTGAATTCTTAAGTACAGGAGTTGCGCCATAAGAGTTTAGTATTGCATAGAAGAAAAATATGGTAGTCATAGTTGTTGACTATCAACTCATTGTGGGTCATTTATACAAGATGGGTGTAGTCATCATTTTTAGAAGGTGTGTATTGGAACATGAACGGCCCAGAGTTTTAGCAGAAGCTCATGAAGGTATAGTTGGAGGACACTATGCAGGAAAAGATGTAGCGTAGAAGGTATAGTTGGAGGACACTGTGCAGGAAAATCTACCACGCAGAAGGTATTGCGCATAGGTTTATGGTGGCCAACAATTCATAAAGATGCCAAGGAATATTGCCAGAAATGTGATTTTTGTCAGAGGGTTGGAAAACCCAATAGGAGGGTTGAGATGCCCCTAACACCAAAAGTAACTCTGCAGGTATTTGACAAATGCGCAATAGATTTTGCCAGACCTATTAACCCACCAGCAAGAAGGTCAGGAGCTAGATATATCATCACTGTGACCCAATACTTAACCAGATGGGTAGAAGCAGCACCAGTCAAAGATTACAACACATAGACAGCAATGCACTTCTTATTTGAGCATGTGATCACCAGATTTGGATGTCCCAAGAATTTGATGAGAGACCAAGGCACCCATTTTATTAACAGTACCATCAAGACTATGTCTAAGGAGTTCTAAGTCTATCACCAAAAGAGTACACCATGTCATCCTCAGGAAAATGGGACAGTAGAAGCTTTCAACATTATTTTGGAAAATACTTTGACTAAGATCTGCAATGTTACCAGGGATGATTTGGATTTGAAAATAACAGCAGTACTATGGGCATACAAGACCACATGCAAGAATTTGACAGGATAGACACCATTTAGATTGGTTTATGGATAGGAAGCAGTGGTGCCATTAGAATTTCCGGTACCTAGCCTGCGCGTAGCAGCAATTACCAATATGACATAAAGAGGCACAATACAGGAGAGGTTAAGTCAACTCATGGAAATGTAAGAAGATGGGATTCTAGAAGGATTTCACCAAGAGGTACAGAAAGCAAGGGACAAGGCCTGGCATGACATACACATAAAAAACAAGAGCTTTGAGAGAGACCTACTTTTGTTCTATGACAGCAAATTTTTCCAACACCCTGGTAAGTTCAGAATGCATTGGCTAGGGCCATATGAAGTAAAAATTTTCACAGACAGAGGATCTATGCAGCTAAAGGAATTGGGAGGAACGGAACTGAAAGGAATGGTGAATGGTAGTCGAATGAAATTGTACATGGACAATCGACCTATTGACTCTTAGTAATTGTAGCACAATAAGAAAGTCATGTATATAGTGTACTATAGTAGATATTAGGAAAGAAAATTGATAAAAAAGAAGAATATATATATATATATATATATATAAAGCAAATACAAAAAGAGGAAAATTTTGGTTGAACAACAAGAAAGTAGAAAAAAGTCATGCGCAGGAACTATTGTGACAACATAGACAGACAACGCGCAGGAAAAATTCGACTCAACGCAAATACAAGGAAAAAGTGAAAAATAATTATGATTGGGTCTATAAAATGTGGAAATCACGGGTTAGCTCAACACTTAGTGATTTTTTAGCACAGAGCGAGATAGAAGTGTGTGCCATAGGTGTAATTGTGTGAAAAAGAGAGTAAGTGTTCAAATGATATACAACATGACACCATCAAAGTTTGGCACTCCAGGGAAGTACGTACGAGTTACTCAACAAGGCCAAAGGAGGAAGTAAAGGATGGAAGAGCCTGAGAACGTCATCGAGCTCGAAGATGTTACCACTTCTGAGACAGATTCACTCATCCTGATGAGGGTTGAGGAGGAAACATTGACAAGGGAACAAGGGGAAGTAGGGCAGAGCTCTGGGACTCGCAATGGTATTACAAACCCTAATCCTGAAACACCGGCTAAACCCAATGAAATGAAGGGTCAAAAATAGGGTCGGATGAAGAGGAGGTGTTGGTTGAGGACATCACCAACTAGTCGGAATCCGAGGGGAAAGAAGATGACACAAAAACAACAGAAACATGCCAATCTTCCATTGGGCATAAAAAAAAGGTTCAAGACACCGCAGAAATTACACTTCCCTACCTCCCAGACGCAATGGTAACTATGGAGGACATGCTCAGGAAAGTGACTAAAATTAGGTACTCAGACCACGATGTGCGTGACATAAAAAAAATCCTAAACTAGGTCGAGGAAGACTACTTGGAAAACACAAGGGAAATTTGGTGCAATCGCGCCCTCACTGGCACGTCCGCTTCCCCACAGGATCTTCTTCTCTCTTCGGCCCGAAGAACTCAAAGGTTCTTCTGATTCCCTATCAGGAATCTTTCTTACCCACAGATTCTCTTCTCTTCACGTGATCCCCCTTCCTTGACTTCTCGAAGGATCAGAACTCGCGGCTTCGCAAGTTCAACAGTCGAGCGCTACACCCTCGGATCCCCGAGACCCGATATGTCAGTCAACGCTGACTTCCTCTTCCCTCTATTGGGACTTCAGCTCTATCGTGACTTCGCTACTCATGATATCAACACTTTGAATTTCCAACCTCCGATACCCGATGCGCCGAATTTTCGATGCGCACGTGTGAATTAACTTTTCCACACCCCGTCACTTCAATCAGGATTTCAGACTTCGCGGGATCGCGAATCCTGAGGTCCAATCCTCGGATTTCTCACTGCTAACCCCTGAAAGTTGGTGCCACCTATACTCCACTAACTCCTGTGGCTCCACACTGCTACGTCACCATCGGGATATCGCGTTTCGCGATATCGCAAGTCTCATTGCAATTGCTCGGAGCTTCAACTCGTGATTTCCCGATATGCGATGCTACGTGTAGATCTGACACTCCTTCTATCTCGGATCGACGCTCTGCTCTTCCT
>JASDQU010013570.1:963-37200 GCA_032191745.1 Picea mariana | reverse complement strand
TGGTATGAGGAAAAGTATTGCCATCAGCATATCCTCCACTCTGCTCTGTATGTTGCCCTCTCTGTTCAACATATGGTCCTCACTGTGAGGTTCCACCTTTTTCAACCTTACCCTGAGGTTTCTTCCATTCCTCTTTGGGCTTCTGGAATTTCTCCTGGGAAACTACCTTGCCTCTGGGCTGACTTCTGCCTCGCCCTCGCTGACCTTGCTTACGGCTCAGCTTCTCTTCGGCTTTCAGATCCATCTGATAAGCATCCTCCACCGTCCTGATGGTAACCATGCTTAATTCATCCTGAATGTCATATCTTAGACCATTCAGATATCTAGCTACCTTCTCATCATCGCTCTCCCGATGACTTGCTCTGATGTTCAGTCGATAGAATTCCTCAGTGTATTCTTTCACTGTCATCAGCTTCTGTCTCAGGTTCTGCATCCTCCTGAACAGAGGAATTTGGTAGTCTCTTTGGATGAACTTCGCTTTCATCTTCGCAATCATTCGATCCCAACTCTTGATCTTCTGCTTGCCTTTGCAGCGTCTGTCAGCTTGTAGCTCGTCCCACCACAATGTTGCATGTCCCTTCAAGTGTGTGACAGCATGCTTGACTTTCTTATCCTCTTCGTTATCTTCATAATCGAAGTAGGTGTCAAGAGCTCTAATCCAATCTAGTAGCTCCTCTGCATCCAGATTTCCTTCGTAGACTGGAATGTCCATTTTCACCTTCGTACCCATTCTGGAAATGGCTTTAATCAATCGCTCTGTTGATGCATCTTCGGCTGCAACTTCCTCCTCTCGTTCAGCCTCTATTTCACTGTCAGAATCACTTAGATCCCCTGCACTAGCTGTGCGTCTTTGAGTTATCTCCATCTCCTTGAGTCTTGCTCATAGATCTCTCATCTGCCTCTCCATTTCTGGATTTCCTACCGGTCTGCCTCTTCTTCACACCTCCCTGTCTTCTGGGTCAGGTGACTGCCTTTCTCTTCTAGGCGGCATGGTGTATTCTCCTCCTCTGCTACAGAAAGAAAAGAATTCCCGCTCTGATACCACTTTGGTGTAATCCCGCCCTCACTGGAACGTTCGCTTCCCCACAGGATCTTCTTCTCTCTTCGGCCCGAAGAACTCAAAGGTTCTTCTGATTCCCTATCAAGAATCTTTCTTACCCACAGATTCTCTTCTCTTCGTGCGATCCCCCTTCCTTGACTTCTCGGAGGATCGGAACTCACGGCTTCGCAAGTTCAACAGTCGAGCGCTACACCCTCGGATCCCCGAGACCCGATATGTCAGTCAACGCTGACTTCCTCTTCCCTCTATCGGGACTTCGGCTCTATCTTGACTTTGCTACTCGCGATATCAACACTTTGAATTTCCAACCTCCGATACCCGATGCGCCGAATTTCCGATGCGCACATGTGAATTAACTTTTCCACACCCCGTCACTTCAATCGGGACTTCGGACTTCGCGGGATTGCAAATCCTGAGGTCCAATGCTCAGATTTCTCGCTGCGAACCCCCAAAAGTTGGTGCCACCTATACTCCACTAACTCCCGTGGCTCCACACTGCTATGTCACCATCGGGATATCATGTTTCGTGATATCGCAAGTCTCGTTGAAATCGCTCGGAGCTTCAACTCGTGATTTCCTGATATGCGATGCTACGTGTAGATCCGACAGCTCCTTCTGTCTCAGATCGACCCTCTGCTCTTCCTAAGATTTGAACACTTTCCACACCTGTGCCGGTAACTTCCCTGCACCTCCCCAAGATCCAACGATCCTCGGAACTTCGCAAAATCTCCCAGAGGATTTCGTTCGTCCGTCCTCTCTTTGACAATTCCTGCAAAATGAAACAAGTGCTTCCTCCACAAAGACTTGTTCACCTGCACGCGATMTTTCRACACTTGCTCGAATGCTTCGATGCACAATCCCTTTGTGCAATCCCTTGACGAATTCGAAGACCTACTCCTCCTGAGCTTGTTCTCAACTTCTCAAGTCCTTCTGAGAACTGCTTGCACGCACTCCTTGCGGCAATTCTTCAACAACATCTAAGTGTTGAAGACACTCGACTCTGCGCACTTCTGCAGCAGCAGTTTTCGATGCTTTGCTTAGAATCGCAACTCTGAGACTTCTCCCTGGCCTGCGCACTCCTTGCACAGCACTTTGCTTAACTGCACCCTCAAGGAAATGAGAAGAAAAGCTTTCTCTAATTGAACTCTGCAGTCACGTACTCCTTGCGGACAAATTCAACTGCACTCCTTGCAGGAATCCTCTGGCTCAAATAGAGAAACAATTGAAACTCATTCACTCTCCCTCACAGACTTCAATTCAACCATGAAATCACATACACAGCACATAAAAGCAAATGTATAATTGAAAGCAAACATTCATGAGCATAACATCAATACACAGAGAAACAACACAAACCATGAATTTGAATCAAAGCTTTCTTCTATTAATTAAAATGCTTGTACATGGGTGTTCTTCATACAATTCTCTGCTTGTTCTTCTCTTCCTTCTCCCGTTAATGTTACAACGATACAATGAGGGTGTCTATGTCCCGTTTACCTCTTGCGCTCTAAGCTATCAAATCTAGAATTAAAATTCCTATCTAACTGCATTAAATCTATTAAATGCCGACTATCTACCTAAGGACGTGAGCTATCCGCTCAAGGTCCATTACAATATACAAATTGCGCCTTATTAAATTCCTACATTAATGTTTGCGCAACAATATCAAGGTGTTTTCAAAATTTGTGTTGGCGTTGTCCAGCTGTCTTTCTGCTTCTGTGTTGGCTCGCTTGATGTGCTAGCGATGCTCCTGCATCAAAATTGGACCCCTAGGCAAACCAATCATGGAGCTCACGCAGTGGATAACAGGGCTCTACAACTCTGGGATCTTGAACCTCTTAGACATACCACACTTTGGGCGCAGTAAAAATGTGGGGCTTTGCGTCAAACAATCTATATCCTGTGTACATGGTGGAATTCTTTGGATGGATAGGCTAGTACAGTTTGATGCGGCATTGATCACCAAAATTACAGGATTACCCATAGTGGATGCACAACCAGAAGAATACTTAGACAACAAAGCATGCGAGAAGGAGATCGTTGAGTTAGTCAAGGCACAATTTGGTACCAGCCGAGGGAACAAGGGTATTGTGCTTAGAGATATCAATGATGACGTGACAAGGTTCACCAGCAAGATCATGGCTTTCAAGCTGCTGAGGAAGTGAAGAAAATAACAAGCTCCAGCAGGAGTCATCACAATCGTCATGCAGTACATGAAGGGAGTAATGTTCAGTTGGGTGCCTTACCTCCTGAACCAATTCTTGATCGATTGCAGAGATGCACAGGATAAGGGAACAGAGTTCCATTATTCTTGGTTAATTATCCTCGTAGCTTTGGCAGGATGGCAGGATCCAAAATTTTCCTCTTTTCTGGATAGAAGTGGTAAGTGCTACGCAACCAGGTATGAATCCCTCTGGCAGGCCAAGGACAACAAAAATCAATAGGCAAATAGCACTTCGTTCGCTATGCTATTGGAAGAGATACAACAACGCACAGCCAATGTGTGGCACATTCATGTGGAAGTGGTCCAGGAATCGGAAGAGATAGCCAAGTTTAAGGAATCCATGCACCATATGTGGATCCAGACCACAAGATATCCAAAGAAAGAATGGTTAGAGATGAAATATTGTGTCACAAGGAAAGTCATTGATTGGATAATAAAAGACTGGTCTGCGCAGTGGAAGATACTAGTAGAAAAATCAGCAACAAGGCCAGCAGCAATGAAATCATCCAAACCTAAGGGGAAAGTCAAAGCAGTTCCTTCAACAAAGAAAAATAGCCTTGTTGTTAACACTAGGAAGTCTCTGATGTGCACTTAGGTGTCAGGAAGAAGCATAGTTTCAAAGAGGCCAAGGAGGACAGCGACGGTGCCCAGGGAAGACATTCATAAGGGTTCCAATAAGGGAGATACATCTCATTCCAACAAGGAGGGGGCACAGGAAACGATGAGTGGGGCACAGCCCTCATAGGAAAAAAGAACCACAATGCAGATGGAGGAAACATGAACAAAGATTAAGTACACCAAGGAGGACCTAGTCATCACCTTGATAGAGGATGACGTTGAATTCATGGTGGAGAAGGTCCAGGATAGGGGGGAAGAGGTGGTCTACACTGTAGAAGCACAGAGAGAATATAGCATGGAAAAACTCATAGAATTCCATGAAACTCTACAACAGTTACAAATTCATGCAGTACCACAGGCCATAGCGTAGCAACATGAAAAGCCATAGCAAACCCCTGCGCAGAAAGAGAGAGATGAGACCGTTCAGATAGTAGTGCAGAGCAGGGATAAATTCATGGTCACACAGTAGATGGTCAAAATTGATCAAGAGACCACGCAGAAACCCATGGGGGACATTGACCACTTTGAGGTATTCATAGTGCATATACCCACACAAGCACTATACAGACTCCAACTTAGTATAATGCAGGAAGTACAATCCATAGCCCAAGCGAATGCCACCAACTTGGAGGTTGGTAGGGGGTCGTAGAGATGCTACAAATCACCTACGACCAGTTGACCTTGAAGAAGGAGGAAGAAAAAGAACACGCTGACAAGCTAGCGCGAGGGCTAACAACGGTATACAACTGCATTCCAAATACTGTGCAAGCACCGGATAGGAGCGCAGATGAAAATATAAATATGATTGCGCAGAAAATTGAGGGGTATAGGTAGAAGATAGAGGATTTGAAATAAAAAATAAATCCTACGACTCCTCCTAAGGTCAGAGAAAAAATAGAATAGAAAATGGCATTACAGATAGATGAAATGGAAAGGGAAGCCAAGGAAGTCGCAGAATTGTTTGATAGAACTACACAAATTTGGACCACTTTGGAAGAGGACGAAAAGGTCCAAAAGTTGGACCAACAAGAGGAGAAAATAAATGTTTCCATGGAGGAATTGAAGCAGTGACAAAAAACCATGATCATTATCGAGCGCTTGAAGGGCACGCAGGAGATGAAGACCCTGCAGACAGAGTTAAAGACAGCGCAAATCAATAAGAAAGCAATACAGGCCCAATTGGAGCCCCTCCGGGAAAAAGAAATACATATAATTATAAATCTAGAGGTAGAGAAGACAAGGATGGTGCAGGCACATTCAAAGAGTGTAGCATTGCTACAAGAATAGATAACAACGCAGATGGTCGAGGTGCTAATAGATAAAGTTGTGCAGGTGAAAGAAAAAGAGAAGGAACTAGCAGAGAAGTTCCACAGCTTGGAGAAGGTTGTACAGGGAGAACGCACCACCTGAGTGGCTCAGGATGAGCCACATGTCATTGTTGGGGGCCTATTGGCGTGGGCCTATTTTGGGAAGAAGGATCTATTTTGGTCGCAAACCTAATTTTGAAGAAAAGATATATTTTTGGAGCGCGCACCTTAAGAGGCAGAAAAACAAGGAAAATAATCATGCAAGAGGAAAAGCAATGTGGCATGCATGCAGATAGGCCTAACCGTGTTAGGGTTAGGTTTTTTGACAAAGATTGTAACAGCTATAAGCCAATAGAGTAGTATAAATAAATACCTAGGAGGTCTAGGTCAGGGTTGGGTGTTGTTGGTTGGTTTGGAAGCTATTGATTGTAGTGAGTTTTGTTATGGTGATTATGATAGAGTGGAATAAGCTATTTTTTTAGGGTTAGGTCACAGGATGAGGATCCTAGTGTGATCTAGGCACCCTCTCATAGGGTACTTACCCTCATTTTCAATTATAATCCTGAAGATGTAATGCGCGTGGTGCAAATTTTGCAGCAAAATAAATAAAAGAGAAGAGAAGCTAGATCTTTGTATACGTATCCCCAGGAGGGGATGAACCATGGTAAAATATTGTGTTCTATGTGATTTTTAATGAATTATTTTACTATTATGTTAATCATTAGCTTAATAATGAAGGGTTAAAACTAGTTATAACAGCATGCATGCATAGGTTTAAAGATGAATGGATCATAGAAGTAGATGAATGATTAATGATGATTATGTATGAGGATAAGACTCTAAACACAATCCCCACTCATTCCTAGACTATGAACACCTAATTATTGTAGTCCCCCATAAATTTATCTCGGGTGACACTGCGATGTGCACTATGTGTGCAGCGTTGCCTTCTGGTTTACAAAGAGGGTCGATAGTTTTGAGGGTTTTTTTGGAAACCTATTTGAAATCGAATCTTGGGTCAACCCAAGTAAACAGCAACATCCAAAACCCTAACCTTGGGAGATGAAACATGAAAAGGTTTGTGGCCCCCGATGGGGGTCGTTGATACGTCAACTTTTCGAGGGCATAACTTTTGAATACGATCTATGTTTAGGGCACTCGATACACTATTGGAAAGGTATAATTGAGGAGTACATATTCCTTCCATCCTAAAATCTGCATCTACCTACATGCTAGGCATTGTCGAGCCCAAAAACATCGTTTACGGCCTCAAAGCTAGTTATGGGATAGAAGAATGGGTCATATGAACTTTGATAATCTGGTAAAAATCAGCACTAAACAAGAATTGAGAGACATGCCAAATATTTTTAAACCTTCAAACACTCTCTTCAAGCAATGTGAGCATGGAAAACAGGAAAGAACAATCTTTAAATCAAAGGAGTACTCAACAATGAAGCCATTAGAACTTGTTCATACATATCTTTGTGGGCCTACAAGATCACAAAGTCTACAAGGCGAAAAGTACTTCATGTTGCTCATTGATGATTATTCTATAATGACATGGGTTACATTCCTAAGAGAAAAATATGAAGATTTTGAGAAGTTCAAAGCATTCAAAGCCTTGGTTGAAAATGAAATTGATTTGAAAATCAAGTGTTTGAGATCAGACAGAGGAAGCGAGTTTATCTCAAATGAATTTGAAGAATTTTGTGAGAGTCGTGGGATAAAAAGACATTTCTTAGCCGTAAGAACTCCACGGCAGAATGGAGTTGTATAAATAAAAAATCGAACTATACAAGAGATGGCAAGAACAATGTTGAATGAATCCAAGCTATCAGATAGGTTTTAGAGAGAAGCAGTCAACACCACAGTTTACATTCTGAATAGAGGGAAAATTAGAGTCAACAGCAATAAAACACCTTATGAATTATGGAAAGGTAGACCAACAATAGTTAAATACTTTAAAATTTTCGAAAGAAAGTGCTACATAAAGAGATATGATGTGGATTTGGGAAAACTTGACTCTAGAGTTTATGAAGGTATATTTCTTGGTTATTCATCAAGAGGCAAAGATTACAAATGTTACAATACAACATTACGCAAAATCGTAGAGGGTGCCAATGTAAAATTTGATGAAGCAGGGAACCAGAACGTGAAAACACAATCAAGCAAATGAGTTAGGCTACAAAGACAAAAAATAAGGAGAAGAAAATGAAGAAGAAGAAACAAAACACCAAGATACAAAGACACCATCTAGATTTATATTTATGTGATTGCTTCATTATGGTTTATGAATGTTAAAAGAAAAATATATCCTTCTACTAATTCACCCCCCCTCTCACTATAAGTGTGTTCTCAACAAATGCATCCTTCATCCTATATATCGTTCCTCCACCCCAACTACCCTCCACTCTCTCCCCTACCTCCATCCCACATTAACTAATGTCCATAAAACTAGGGCATAATGTAGGGACCTTAACCTTCTTTCCAATCCATGAAATACCTCTACCATGTTTATCCTCTACTCCACTTGCAACTACTCACCCTCTACATTACTACAAATATGTGGAAAACAACCAATAATAACATGATAATTGGCAATAGGTAATGAGGTGGTGATGCCACATGACACTTAGATTATGACTTGGCATAGTGAATCAATGATGACTTGGCACATGGGTGTGGGATGACATGAAGACCAAAACTTGTGCATAGCATACATGACAAAGAAGGTACACGAGTCCTTTGCATCCCAACACACAAATATATTAGACAAATGCTAAGTTTTGCAAAGATTCTTCTCACAATGCTTGTAGGATTAATTATTTACACTCAAATCTAACAGTCAACCTTTAAAAGAGGGACAGATATGATCATTGTTGAAGCTTTACTTACAAAAGGCATAGCTCGCACTACATACAATCGAATTGGACAAGTGAAGGCTTGTTAGAAATATTTTTATGAGAAGATTCTCACAAAGATGGTTTATTGGGTCATAACTACCAATTTCATACCCATAAATCAAAGGAATAGTTAGATTATTATCTCATGGTAAAAGTCACGTGGGGGTCGATTTATTTGCACTTTGTTGGATAAGTTAAGGCATCTCTAGATTTCCTTGATATTTTCTCTCGACCATAAATTCGATGACTATGATGGTGCAATTCCAATGAATCAAAAAAATAGACCAATATATGGGTTGTTGAATCCATAAGTTATACTTTAATTATCAACCAGGAAAGAGTGAGCTTATTGTTGGCTCGCAAATTTTACACCTTTTACATCATCAGTTGGTCTCCTTTTACCTTATTCGTGCACCCATTTACTATTCTTATTAAGCTTAATGTTGTTAATTATTACAATTTCCTTTGGTTTTAATTATTTAGAAAGGATTTAAACTAATCTTGTCGATGAAGTTTTTTGGCAGTTCAGTTATGATACTCAACCTCCATATTTAGCGTATATGTGCACCTCCAGGGCCAAAATGAAGATAAGGGTTTTGTTGGCAATACCTCCAATATGGTTTGGTGTTTACTAGTTCACACTCAGGTCGCATGTGTGGAACTCCAATGTGTGGTCAAAAGCTTGTGTTCAAAATTGTTCCAGAATTAGCAGCAGCGGCCTTTATATGTGATTTCCGAGCAAACGAAGAAGAATCTCAAAATTATGGAACATGGGTTTTTCCAGAATACGTCCATTTAGATGAATAGCAAGAGGTTTTGCAAAATAATGAAGGATATAGGAGATATGTACATTTTTCCAATCTGGGTTTGCCTAGATTTATAGTTGAGACCATCTTCTCCAATCTTCTAGACAAATGGGTGCGCCCATCCAACAAGGGAGACTGAATCAAAATATTCTCGACCTTTTTATGTCATGTAAAATCATTTGTAACCTGATCTTGAGCTATTTCTGTAACCAAGATCCATTAAACATGAGAAACCAAATATCTTGTAAACTAATAATGCCTTGACAGTTATGATTTGGTGGAAACAATTTTGATCTACTCCATCACACCTCCCTCTATATAAATAGCCATAGAATAGAGGAGGGCGTGTGTGTTAGTATTGAGATATTTGTAAAGAGGATTATTGTAAGGAGGTGGAATTCATGCTTGAGTACTTGTAAACTCTATTTCATTTCAATAATAATCAATTGTTGATATCTTTCCCATGTATCTAAGGTGTTCACTTAGTTTGTAAGTTTTCCACAGTGTGTGATGGGTTTGGTGAGATCCCCTTTCCTTGGCAAGTGTTGTGTTCATTTTTTTTAGTTAGCTGGTAGATCTGATTTCCATTTCTATATTTGTTAAGTGTATTTTATTTAGTGGTCCTTTGATTTAGATAAAGACATGGATGCAATTTCTTATAATCAAAGACCATTATTGTAATTTCATACATTTGGAAGCACAAGAATTCTTGAACTTATCTAGTGAAATATTGTACTCGGAGCCGGTTAAATATGATTGAAATTTGTGACGAATGGTTGGATGATGCCTCTATGTTTCTTGCAATTTTCAAGCTTTCTTTTATTTGACCATAGAAGTTGAATCCAGCGAAGATTGAAGGACTGATCTGATATGATTTATAATTGATCACAAGAACCTTTGGAAAAGACTTTGGTTTGTGCCAAAACAACATTTGAGTAACCCTTGTCCAGGGATATAACTCTGTGGTGTAGTTTTATTTGTCAGCATCTCTTTGATAGGACAACAATGACTCTCATACTACATTCCATGTGCTTGCACCTTGAAACTTACGAGACCCCCGTTTGATGAATTAAATGTCCAGAATTTATTACATATAAATATTCCCACATTTTTGGTGTCATTGCTAGGGAGGTGCTAAAGGGATTAGAGCACTTATAGTGTTTTTCTTCCACTCTTCTTTTGTACTGATGCATGGAAAGGGACATCTTCTCATGTCAATAGACAACTTGGTGACAACATGGTCTTAGTAGCATGAATGGTACAAATGCATGCTCTGCTTTGGAATTTGTCTTGTGTGGTGTGCATGATTTCATCTATTTTATTAAAGTTCTTTTTTTTGGTTTGTAAGAACTCCATACACTAATCCATGTTCGAGACATGGATTAGCAGACTAGCTAGAGAATGTAAATATGCTCAAGCATTTGTTGAGCAAAGGAGGACATACCCCTGCAAGGATCTTCTCAAATCCTTTCCCACACTCCAGAGTTGTTACTAGGGATGAGTCTGCAATTCAAGAAGTAGTGGAGGAATCAGAGATCCATGAATATATTCCAGAAGAGGAGGATCTAGAAGTTTCTTCTAGTGGTCCTTGTGAGCAAATAGAAGAGTCATGGACTGAATCAAATGGAGAGCAGACACTAGTGCCAAAGATAGATGAATTTTTTGCGTGTTTATCAAGAGATCCCCTGTGCATCATGGAGTGTGATGACCAATTCTTACAAAAGCCTCATTATCTAACACCTAGACAGAGCCAAGGAAACAAATATTACATGGAAGCTTGGGTCCAAAACATCATCATGTCGTAGTAACCATCCATTCTTCAACATTTCTTGGCATCATCTCCATGATAGCAGTTGCCCTCTCATGTATGGGCATCCATTGAGGTATATTTTTCATACTTGGATATGATTATGCTTGTAAATATGCTACGCACATGGCTTCATTGGAAATACTCCTACACTTGAGAAAGGTTTCCTTTTTCAAGTAGGGTAGGATAGTAGATCAGTAAATTTCAATAAATTTTGCATATATTTAGTAATATATCTTAAAGTATAGTGCAGCAACCTTTTTGTGTTTTCCAAATAAGCAGGGAATGTCAATAGTTAACAAGGAAACAACATACTTTTCCAGCAATAGAATTCTTCTCCTTTGGTACCGGAACTGCATGGTGGATCCCAAAAATCGGCAGATGTATTTTGTTTCTTTCATCAACTGGACAAGTTTGTAGCAGCTAAGACGCCTTCTTCAATTCCAATATGTATCATCCCTAGAGAACTGAGGTCACCTAAGGTAAAGAGTTTTCTAATCCTTCTAATTTATTGTAAATGAAGGGAATTTATCATAAAGACAACATTATAAGCTTGTTACTCTATCTTATCTACCACTTATCCTTGTAATTTTAACCTATCCCACTAATAACCACCATCATGTCTTTTGTGTTTCCTCAATGGATGGTTGTGAAGTGTTGAAATAGTACAAACTTCTCTCTGCCTATGCAAACTTGTAGATTGTCTATGGGGAGGGTTATAGTAGCACAGTTTCTAGACCAGCGTAAAGGCACATTGAAGTACAGAGTTCATAGATGAAACTCCTTTTTGAGATGTATAATCCACTTTTTGTTCAGAAAAATAACTCGTTGAATGGTCAAGAAGCCTCTAGTGCTTAACAAAGATATGGCGGTAAAGGTAAAGCTCCTTTGTTTAATTTAGTGACAACATATGTGGAGACACCTACATCTTTGGTTATTGTATCTTCGCTTATTTTCATTCAAAATCTACAAGTATTGATTATCATTGATGGTCCTTCTAATCTTCCAAAAGAGTTTTTGAATGATTGCTCTTGAGTAATCAGATGGTGAGATGTAATGTTCTTGGCTTGGCTAGTCTAGGAAACGTTGCTAATTTGTGTGTATGATTAATTGTTTGCATCATATATATTGAGTATACAGATGGTAAATGAGACAAAAGATTATAAATTGTATATTATGATATCTCTGGAGTACAATGCCGAATGTGGCTGACAATAAAATAAATCACTCGACTAGATCAATGACAAAAGGATATTAGCCAGAGTACAATAAGAAAACTAAAATGATAATACCCAATGATAGATGACATTCTGGGATCATTGGATGATCTGCAAGCTATGGCAGCTCACGCGGTAACTATAGCAAGTCCGGAAAGTTTTCTCTGGTGGCTAGATCTTTCGAATCAATCCGGAAACTATCCCAAAAAATGCACCCTATTATCCCTCTCAGTCTCGATGACTGGTCGTCCCCACTATTGGTGTGTCTGGACCCGGATGGATCCCCTTGGGGGAATGCACCCCTCTACTACTGGAAAATTGTGCCCTAGTGATTCCACAATTGGAATCAATTGAGATGTGTCTCAAAATGATTGCCCTGGCCTACTGTGAAATGGGTCGGAAGGGTTTCCCTGGATCTGATTTGATGATCGCTCGGGAACCCCAAATGTGTCCTCCCCAAGTGTCGCACTCCCAATGTCTAGAAAATGTGACCTTGATGATTCCCCCGTCAGAATCTAATGAGAAACCAATCCAAATATGTGTATGGCATGCCTCTCAAATGGGTTGAAGGGGAATCTCTATACTCTCCCTGAATGGGACAAGTTGATCCACTAAACCCCCTCAGAAGTTGCACCCTCTCCCTGAACAAGTGCGCCCCTGTTATTGAACCCTGTAGAATTGTTGTTGAAGACTGATGGAAGACCTATGTGATATCCCTGGTGACTAGGGTGTGTCTCTCAACACCAAAATCAGCCACTGGTGTATTCCTCCTAGAATCCACTGAGCTACCTCTCCTGATATGTGACTTTCTTCTCAATGACAAGTCAAAATATGCATATTGATGAATTAGGTCATTGTACCCTCTCTTATAGTTTCATGAAACCCTAATTAATTGTTGACTTCTAATTTTATCTCATATGTTCTATTTTTATCTCAAGTTGGCTTAGCGGCGCTTTTATCCACTTTTAGTTCAATGTCACTTTCTGATTATAACACCTTTAACTGGGATGACCTCTAGTAACCTTGTTTACCCCTTTCTTTCCCTAGCTATAGTCTAACGGGTTTGTTTAGACCATTAAGCCTCCTCTTTGGAGCTCCTATTTGGAAAGGGACATTATAGTCCTCCCTTCCTGAAATCCCTTGTCCTTAAGCAATACCAATCCAGGGTGCTGCACCACCTTCTCGCTCTCCCAAGTAGCATCCTCTACGGGAATCCCTTTCCATCTGATCAAACACTCTCTGATGACCCTGCTCCTTCGTTTTCGCTCTCGAAAATCCAGTACCTCCTCTGAGACAAACTCCATATTTCCCTCCTCATCCAATGGGGGAATCTCCTCTGATGTGGTGATGAAATGTCCCACTGGCTTCTTGAGGAAAGATACGTGGAACACGTTATGAATCTTTCTCCCCTCTGGAAGATTTATCTCATAGGAAACCTCACCTACCCGACGCATGATCCTGTAAGGTCCATAAAATTTGGGCTTGAGCTTCTCATCCCCACTCTTATTTAGAGATGACTGTCTGTAAGGTTGGAGTCTCAAGAAAACCAAATCCCCAACCTCAAAGATGCACTCTATCATGTGCATGTCTGCACTCATCTTCTGTCGATTATGTGTTGTCTGCAAGTTCTCTTTTAGCAATTTGAGAATCTCTTGACTCTTTGTGATCCAATCCTTGGCCTTGAGAGATCTGCTCTCCTCGACAACCAATTATATCAAAGTAGCAGCATCATACCCGTATAATGCCCAGAAAGGTGTCATACCAATTGATCTGAAATTGAAAATGGGTTTGTTTCCAACTGATCTGAAAATGAAAAAGACTTGTCTCTTTTAAATTGCAAGTGTAAAAATGGTATGTGTTTGGGTAATTTGGGTAATTGGATCAAGTTACTAACACATAAATTAAAGATTTTTAACACTTAATATGCACATAATAACCAGCAATTAATAGCCAACAGTAAACACATAACTCAACAAATGATAAAGGAGTTCACCCCTCTCTTAGGCTACATCTCTTGGTCCAGCTTCCAATGGATATTTTATATTATTTTCTCAAAGTGATAAAAACGGTACTTTACAGTGCTCAAAATTCCAAATAGATGGCTCCAATGGCTCTAGAACATCCAAAAACCCCCATCTGGGCTCTTTCTGCACCTGGTTTGGCCAAAAAATGAAGAAGTTACACCTCCTAGAAGTTTTCCTCTTCAAGCTTGATGTACCTGCTTGCCAAATTGCACCTATTGTCTGACTAACTCGGCCTTTGTGTGTTTTCCATGCTAAAACCTAGCACACGCAACAATCCCTCAAAACGGGTGGAATTGTAGGATCGTTTGTGCACTAACCCCTTTTCCCGGCAGAGGTAAAGGTCGCATGGGCTATGTGGCCTAGCACCGACCTAAAAACTAGCACCTACCAACATTGTTGCAACCTCTGTGTGCTAGGGTCATATGGTGGAGATTGATGTGACCAAGGATAAACGCCATTGTAACAGTTCGCGCTCGCCATAGTTTATGGTAGTGGTTGTATGGTGTATGCGTCGAGGTTTTGAACCGAGGGTTGGGGCTTAGCCCCCGCCCTTTAGTCTGTCACCTGAACCATAACTCTAATTCAAAAGGTTTCAAACACATATACGGTTAAGAACCAACATGTGGGTTGGTTGGTAGCCCGGGCCCTACCAAGACTTTGACGTGTCCATCCGGAGGTTGGGGGTTCGACCCCCGCAAACTTCACCAATTTTTTTCACTTGAGAGGTGCCATGTGGCACCATACAACTTTCTAGAAATATGACACATGTCAGCACCTAATTCTCCCGCATGTGTTCCACATAGCTTGCCAAATCAACATGCCAACTCGTCACTTCCACGTCATTGTACGGTCGGCTGCCATGTCAACATTGTATGAACTGTACAGTCAGCAAAATTTTACATGTTTGGCAAAATGAATAGAACACGATATATCACTCATATGGTGTCTGTTTGAACCCATTCAATTTGCATTGGGATCATGATGACGATGCCTACGCACGTGTCTGTTTTGAAGCAATTTTGAGCACTTTGATTTTTGAGCAAAATTTGATCCCCTGGATCACACCTCCCCATTGGGAAGCTTTTGGACCTCCAAAAGACTACTTTTAGTTAATCTAAAGATGAGGGTATAGTTCCCTCACCCTTCCAATCTCGATCCACTTATCCTTTCTTGAATTTGTGCTTTTAAGACCAACGCGAAACTTGTCATGTCTTGTCTTGTACTTGGCTTGGCTCTTTTCCAACTTTTCTTGAATGGTTTGATGCACAAACTGAACTTGTTCAATGAACTTCTTGACCTTGTCAACATCATTATGACCATCAATAGCCACATCTTTCCCAAAGATAAAATTTAAAGGATATTTTGGAAAATAGCCAAAACATGCTTCAAATGGAAGTGTTTGAGTCAATGAATGCTTAGCCTGGTTATAAGCATGCTGAAAGTAGTGTAGATGCTCATCCCAAAACTTAGGATGCTTGCTTTGCAAACTAGCCACCGTCTTGCCTACACCAAAATTGTCAGCAACAAGAGAAGAATGTGCTTCCCTTATCATGTTGACTCTTTCGCCCTGTAAAAAACATAGCTTTCCAAGATACAAAAGTTTACCATGTGCATGGGAATCCAATTCCTCAACTTGGTTAGTACACACAAAGTTGCATAAACATATTTGCAATCAGCATCTAAAGCATATTGTTCCAAATAGCTCTTATGCATGATAGGATTATGCTTAAAAATAACTAAAGCAATAACAATAGGCCTAGTAAGCATATCAACAACTTTGTCATAAATGTCTTTCTTATACCTTATCACCAAGTGGAATACATAGCTTGTCAAGGCATGCAATGGAGCTTTCTTTGCTTTCAAATCTTTATTCCTTGTGTCTCCTTCAGCAATCATATTCGTAGTCTTGTTCAAGGCTCTGAAATCTACCCACATACGCCATATATAATCTTTCTCTAGTACCAAACCAATTGGTGACCTGCATGGCAATGTGCTTGGTTTGATGACCCCTTTGTCAAGCAAATCTTGGGATTGATTTTGGATTTCAACATTCTCCATGACTGACATCCTGCACATGTCAATGTTTGGAAGAGGACCATCTTGTTGCTATAGAATATCATGTCGGATACCCCTTTTAGGAGGAAATCCCCTTGGTTCTTGAAACATCTAAACATTTTCGTTAACAACCTCATATACATCAGATTGTAACTTTGCATCACATCCTTGGAAAACTTCTTCTTCATCATTGTCTTTGGGTTTAATCATCAAAAGTACAAAGTTCTTACTAGCATTGACTAATCTCTTCATTTGTCCATCATTTGTAAGCGACAAATTCATCTTCTTTGTATGTGCTCTAACAATGTACTCAACTCTGGTTTTGAACAAATGATATTTGTTCTCATGACGATGAAAGATGGCTCTCCTATCATATAAATATGGGCTTCCAAACATAATACCAAAATTATCCAAAGGAATAACATCAAGCTCTACCTCATCTATATAGTTTGCAGTGGTGGAAAATCTAAGTTTACACCTTCTTGTCACATGCAATTTGGCATTGTCACATATCCATCCTAGAGGGTAAGGTTTAGGATGTGGAGTAGTTTCCAATTTCAATTTCTTGACAATGTCTTCAGAAATGGGGTTTGCTTGTGATCCCGTATCAAAGAGAGTATCTATATTCGTATTTTTTGAATTTACCCTTATGTGAAAAAACTCTATTCTTTCTTTTTAATGTTGAGTTACATTAAGGCTACTACTACTTGAAGAACTAGTACTTGCAATAGAATTCTTACCTTGAAAACCCATGGTTGTGATTTTTGTTTTATCTTCTGAATCAGATCCTAAATCTTGTTGTACAGTTGCATCAATGTTTGGTTTCTCTTTGTTGTTGAACTTTTTGGGTCTCTTTTCAGGATGAAGTTTCCAACAATGGTCTTCATCATGGCCATCTTTTGAATAATGTTTACATGAGAGTTTCTCTCTCTCTTTCTTGACTAAAGCATTTTTCTTTCCATTTCCTTCAAACTTCCTCTTTCCCTTGTCTCCATTATAAAAAGACTTATTGTTGCCCTCTTGAGGTTCATTCCTTCCTCTTGCTTATAAATGAGTTGTTTGTACACAAACTTCATCTATATTTGAAGGGTTAAACATAAGTATTGTATGCCTCAAGTAGCTATGCAAACCTCCAATGTATTTGAGTAAAGTTTCTTGAGAAGACAAATCTATACCCAAAACCAAAGCTCTTCTCCTAAATTTTTGAGTGAAGCTTTGCACATCTTGCCCTTTAGCTTGCCTAAAGTTTTTCCAATCCATAATAGCTTTCTGCATGTATGCTAATGGATTAAATTGCCTTCTAATTGCAACAATACAATCATTCCAAGAGGATAAAACTTTACCATGTTTCTTCATGTCCTCTTGAGTTTTGGCGTCCCACCAAATGAGTGTTGCACTGTCCAATCTTAAAGAAGCAAGTTGAATCTTAGTTTCATCATCTGTGATTCTTTGTATCCTACAATACACTTCAATCTAACGAATCCAGTTATCCAATTTCTCAGCATTTACCTCTCCATTGTACATTGACAATTCAAACTTAATATCAAGCTTAAGCAAAGGAGTTTGTAAGGGAGTTTTACCATGTTCTTTTGGAGAATTTGGAAGTGGTTGTGAAATTGTAAAAGAGGTGGAAGATGGAGGTGAAGGAGATGGAGAATCACCATTCTCTCCATTTCCCTTTGGAGTTTTATCACCATTGTCACTATTTCCCTTTGGAGGGTTGGAGCTTTCACCTTGCAATCTTGCATTTATTTCTTCAAACAAAACTTTCACCATCTCAATCATATCATAGAAAGATTTTCTGAAAGTTTCCTCCTCTGAAGGAAGAGTTCCATGACTCTCCTCATGATCCATACTTGGTGAATATCTCCTCGAAGCTTGAGGTGATCCTTGGCTCTACAAGTTGGCATTCTCCTCTTGTGAGCTTCAACCTTGTAAGCATCAGAAAACAAAACACTTGCAAACAATCAAGCCTTCAAAAACCTATGCTCTGATACCAACTAATCTGAAATTGAAAATGGGTTTGTTTCCAACTGATCTGAAAATGAAGAAGACTTGTCTCTTTTAAATTGCAAGTGTAAAAAAGGTATGTGTTTGGGTAATTGGATCAAGTTACTAACACATAAATTAAATAGTTTTAACACTTAAGATGCACATAATAACCAGCAATTAACAGCCAACAATAAACACATAACACAACAAATGATAAAGGAGTTCACCCCTCTCTTGGACTACATCTCCTGGTCCAGCTTCCAATAGATATTTTATATTATTTGTTCAAAGTGATAAAAACAGTACTTTACAGTGCTCAAAATGCCAAATAGATGGCTCCAATGGCTCTAGAACATCCAAAAACCCCTAGTTGGGCTCTTTTTGCACCTGGTTTGGCCAAAAAATGAAGAAGTTACACCTCCTCGAAGTTTTCCTCTTCAAGCTTGTTGTACCTGCTCGCCAAATTGCGCCTACTGTCTGACTAACCTGGCCTCTATGTGTTTTCCATGCCAAAACCTAGCACACAAAACAATCCCATAAAACAGGCATCATTTTAAGACTGTTTGTGCATTGACCCCTTTTCCCGGTGGAGGTAAAGGTTGCATGGGCCAAGTGGCCTAGCGCCGACCTGAAAACTAGCACCTACCAACATCGTTGCAACCTCCGCGCACTAGGGTCATATGGTGGAGAGTGATGTGACCGAGGCTAAATTCCATTGTAACGGTCCACACTCGCCGAATTTTAGTGGTCGTATGGTGTATGCGCCGAGGTTTTGAACCAGGGGTTGGGGCTTAGCCCCGACTCTTTAGTCTATCGCCCAAACCATAACTCTAATTCAAAAGGTTTCAAACACATATACAATTAAGCACCAACATGTGGGTGGGCTGGTAGCCCAGGCCCTGCCAAGACTTTGACGTGTCCATCCAGAGGTCGACGGTTCGACCCCCGCGAACATCACCAATTTTGTTCACTTGAGGGGTGCCACATGGTAGCCCACGACTGGGCCACGTGGCACCATACAACTTGCCAAAAATATGACACATGTCAGCACCTAGTTCACCCGCATGTCTGCCACATAGCCTACCTAGTTAGCATTCCAACTCATCACTGCCACATCATTGTACGATCGTACGAACTATACAGTCAGTTGCCACGTCAGGACTATACGGGCTGTATAATCAGCAAAATTTTGCATGTTTGGAAAAATGAACAGTACATGATATCTCACTCATACGATGTCTGTTTGAACCCATTCAAGTTGCATTGGGCTCGTGATGACGAGGCCTACCCACGTCTTTGTTTTGAAGCAATTCTGAGCACTTTGATTTTTTAGCAGAATTTTATCCCCTCGATCACCCATGGACATGTGGAAAGTGGTGTTGTAACAATGCTCTCCTAAATGCAGCCACCTGAACTATGTTCTACGTTGTCCACCCACATATTTCCTCAAATACCCTTCAACCCACTTATTGACAATCTTTGTCTGCCCATCTGTCTTAGGGTGATAGTTGGTGTTGGGTGCAACTCAGTCCCCACCAATCTAAACAGCTCCCTCCAGAATGTCCCAATAAACCAATTGTCCATGTCATTGATGATGTTCCTCGGAAACCCATGAAGTCTGAATACCTCTCTGAAGAATAACTCAGCTACCTGAACTGCATTGTACTCTGTTGGTATGGCATAGAAGTGACCAAACTTGGTCAATCTGTTGACCAGTACATAGATGCAGTCTTTACCCTGGACCTTGGGTAGGCCTATGATGAAGTCCATTGAGATGCTCTCCCATTTCTGTTATGGAATGGGAAGTGGTTGAAGTAGCCCTACTAGGAGCGTATGCTCTAACTTGTTCTACTGGCATGATGTTATGTATCGCATAACGTCATGTTTGAGGCCCTTCCATGAGAACCTCTCTCTTATCTGCCTGTAGGTTTTGAAAAACCCTGGTGGCCTGCTAGTGGTGAATCATGAACTGTTGCAAGGAAATTATTCTTGAGCCCTGAATCTGGTACCAAGTAGACTTTGTCCTTGTAGAATATGACATTGTGAATGACCATGTACCTTTCATCCTGAATCTTTCCATCCATAATATTGCAAGCGAACTGGTTCTTGGAATATTCCACTAACAAGTGGGATTTCCAATCCGYTGAAATCTCCATCAAAGAACATGTCACAGGTCTCCTAGATAGCGCATCGGTCACAATGTTCTTCTTCCCATTGACGTACTCTATGTCGAATTTGAATGCTTATACCTTCGTCGCCCATTTCTATTGGCGCTCACTAAGGTCCTTTTGGTCAAGGAAATACTTCAAGTTGTTGTGATTTGTTTTGACCATGAATTTGTTGCCCACCAAATATTGTCTGAATTTGGTCAAGGCATACATGATTGCCAGCATCTCCTTGTCATATATGGAGTAAAACCTCTCGGGATGATTGAGCTTTCTGCTCTCAAATACAATGGCGTGTCCTCCCTGCATCAAAATTTCCTCGATTCTCTCGCTAGATGCATCACACTCTAATACAAATGGCAGAGTGAAGTCTGGTAATGCTAACATTGGGCATGTGCCCATGAATTCCTTCATGTGATCAAAGGATTTATGTGACTCATCGGTCCAGACGAAAGCCCCATGCTTGGTGAGATCCATCAGTGGTGCTCCCAGCTGAGAAAAACCCTGAAAAACCTCTTGTAATAGTTGCATAACCCGAAGAAGCTCCTCAACTCTGTCACATTCCTGGGCGTTGGCCAATCCAGAATGGCCCTGATATTCTCTCGGTGTACTTGTACCCCCTGTGCACTGATGATGTGACCCAAGTAAAGTATCTCTGTCATATCAAACTCACACTTGGAATCTTTGGTGTATAGTGACTGCACCTCCATGATGCTCAATACCTCCTCCAAGTGCTTCATATGCTCCTACCATGTCTTGTTGTAGACCAAGATGTTGTCGAAGAAAACCTTGATTGATTTCCTCAATTGATCCCCGAATATGCGATTCATGCAAGACTGAAATGTAGCTGGTGCGTTGGTTAGCCCAAATGGAATAACTAGAAACTTGAAATGTCCAAAGTGACACTGAAATGTCGTCTTCTCTATGTCCTGCTCTCAGATGTTGATCTAATGATACCCAGAGCATAGATCAATCTTCGAGAAGAAAATTGTCCCATGAAATTCATCCATCAACTCGTCAATGCGAGGGATAGGATATCGGTTCTTGATGGTTTTCTTGTTCAAGGCTCGGTAATCAATGCACATCCTCATGGTACCATCCTTCGTCAGAACTAAGACAACCGAAGAAGTGAATGGATTGTTGTTAGGTTTGATGTGTCCCATGGCTAGAAATTCCTTAATTTATTTCTCTATCACATCCTTGAAACTCTTAGGATGACGATAGGGTGGGGTGATCATAGGTTTGGCCCCCTCCTCCAACTCAATCGTGTGCTAAAACCCCCTGTCGGGTGGTCTCCCTGGTGGAAACGACCCAAAAACCTGTTGATGTTGTCCCAACAAGTCTTGATCTTTGTATGATATTATTGTCAACCCTCTGAATCCTTTCGCGTAGTGATCAATCACTCTGCAGCATATGCTACCTCCCCATGTCTGAATATCATCTCCATCCTCTTGGCTGAAACTTTCATGGGTGCTCCTATTGACATGCCTCTCAAAAATAACCCTCTTCTCGTCACTGTCTTTGAACCCCATCTCCAAGGTTTGGTAATTGGTGGTGATTTTTCCCAAGGTGATCATCCACTGGACTCCCAATACCACATCTGTGTCAGATAGGTCAAACACATAAAATGTGTCTCTCACTGTGTAGTTTCCTAAATTTATCTCCAATTCTGAAACTTTGTCTAGACACTCCATTGTATGGCCATCTGCTACTACAACATCAAACCCCTCAAACTCCTCTGTCTAAAGTGTGCTTGTCTCGATACCAATGAATCATCAATGAAGTTGTGGGTGGCCCCACCATGTATCAGGGTGATTTCTTGTTGTCCCTTAATAGTCCCTCTGATCTGGAGGGTATCATACTTGGGAACACTAGAAAGGGTCACTATGACTCCTTCCTTTGTTGGTTTCCATCTATTAGCCTACTCATGAGGCTGTGGAACTACCAGTGGGTGGTCCCCTGCCGGTGTCGGTGGTCTACAAGGAGGTTGTTCTTCTGCCTGTGTTGACTCCTCTGAGCTAGTGGATCCATTTTCATTATCCTCCTCCTCACTGTCCACATTGTTTTATGCCACCTCAATATAATGAATCTCTCCCTTGCCCGTGCACATGTGTCCTGGGACCCAAGGGTCTCTGCAGCTGAAGAAAAGATTCGTCCTCATAAGCTCTCGCCTCATCTCATCATCCATATTCTTCTTGCCCTTCCATTCTCTCTAGAATGGCTTATTGTCTCGGTCCTTCTGTGGTACGAAGGGTTTGGAAAATGGTTTAGCCTTTGGCACTGAGTCTATCAAATTTCGAGTGCATAAGATGGCATCATGCAATGTGTGAGGCTTGTATGCCTTCACCCATCCTCTCAAGGGATCTGAGTCCCTCTGTGAATAACATGATCATCCTGGGCTCTGATATATCTGTCACTGCCATTGCTACCTGTTGAAACTCTGTGATGAATGCTTTTGATGTGTCAGTTTGTCTCAACTGGACTAGATCCCTGAAGTGGATCTCGGGATCACTCCTGTCAAACTTGTCCATGAGTCTCTCTGTGAAATCCCTGTAGGAAGTGATGTGATTGTGTCCCAACGTCACCAATCCATGATTCCACCACTCGTGTGCCTCACCCTCCAAGTGTAGGGTAGCGAAACTAATGGCCTTTGTCTTGATCATCTAGTTGAACTTGTAGTATGTATCTATCTTTTGTACCCAAGATTTGGTGGTGCATTTGGACTATCCGTCAAAAGAAGGTATGGTGAGTTTACAATCTTTCTGGATGAAATCATTGTTATTCCCCTGTTGTTGTTGTTGTCCTCCTCTCTGTGGCTCTTTGGGGAGGTTCCTGAGTCTGAGTCCAAAATACTTGACCAGGGTCATGTCTTGATGGAGGTCACGGCCCAATGTTGCATACTCCCTTATGTACTCTGCAATCTCCTCCGCCTGAGTGGGTGGCCTTTGTGCTATCGGTTGTTGTGCTGCTCTTGGGGGTGCACTCTGGAAACTAGGGAACAATGGCCTGAGAATCCTACTCGAAGAGGTGTATGTGCGAGTAGGAGACTGGGGTCTACTGTCTGCCCCTGAGTTCCCTTGTGTTGCATGTGGGGCTTGTGTGCCCGGGGTGCCCACTATAGCCAATCTATCAGCCATATGCACCAAGGACTCAGTCATGGCCTGTTGACTGACTACCAGATTGTCGAGTACCTGCATGAAGGTTTCCTCTGGGTCCATGGGGGCCTTACCACTGCCCTATGGTCTCTCATATCTGTCTCATAACATCATCTTTGCCTCATGCTCATCCTCATGCCCTGCCCTTCTCTATGCTTCCCTATGTGTCTCTTCCTCTTCCTCTGAGCTGGGAGGAAAAGGGGGGAAATCAGGTTTAGGTCTTCCCTCCTTGCGTCTGTTGTAAGTGAAATATTCGTCGCCTAAGTGCTCACAACCCACTAGGTCCTCTACTGCACTCATTATCTTTAGTCACAGGATGGCGGGACTAAAGCTCTGATACCACTGTAATGTTTGTGACTTGGATATTCTGGGAAACTCTACTTATTTGTGTGTATGATTAATTATTTACAGCATATATATTGAGTATACATATGGTAAATGAGACAAAATACTATAAATCGTATATTATGATATCTCTGGAGTACAATGTCGAATGCGGCTGACAATAAAATAAATCACTCAGCTATATCAATGACAAAAAGATGTTTGTCGAAATACAATAATAAAACTAAAATGATAATACCCGATGATAGATGACATTGCGGGATCAATGGATGATTTGCAAGCTATGGCAGCTCACACGGTAACTGTCGCCAAGTCTGGAAAGTTTTCCCTGGTGACTATATCTTTCAGATCAATCTGGAAATTGTCCCAAACAATGTGCCATGTTGTCCCTCTCGATCATGGTGACTGACCGACCCCTCAGTTGGTGTGTCTTGACCCGGATGGATCCCCATGAAGGAATGCGCCCCTCTACTACTGGAAAATTGTGCCCTAGTGATTCAACTGTTGAAATCGGCTGAGATGTGTCTCAAACTGATCGCCCTAGCCTACTGTGAAATGGGTCGGAAGGGTTTCCCTGGATCTGATCTGATGATCGCTCGGGAACCCCGAATGTGTCCTCACCAAGTGTCACACTCCCAATATCCATAAAACACGTCCTTGATGATTCACCGGTCGAAATCTGACGATAAACCAAGACAAAGATGTGTATGGCCTACCTCTCCAATGGGTCAGAGGGGAATCTTTGAAATCTCCCTGAATGGGACAAGTCGATCCACTAAACCCCATCATAAGTTGCACCCTCTCCCTGAACAAGTGTGCCCCTGTTGTTGAACCCTGTAGAATTGTTGTTGAAGACTGATGGAAGACCTATGTGATGTCCCCAGTGACTAGGGTGTGTCTCTCAACACTGAAATCAACCACTGGTGTATTCCTCCTGGAATCCACTGAGCTACCTCTCCAGAGATGTGCCTTTCTCCTCAATGACAAGTCAAAATATGCATAATGATGAATCAGGTCATTGTACCTTCTCTTATAGTTGCTTGAAACCCTAATTCGTTGTTGACTTCTAATTTTAATTCATGTTCTATTTTTAGCTTAAGTTGGCTTAAAAGCGCTTTTAGCCACTTTTATCTCAATGTCACTTTCTGATTATAACACCTTTGAGTGGTATGACCTCTAGTAACCATGTTTACCTCTTTTTGGCCCTAGCTATTGTCTAGCAAGGTTGTTTAGACCATTAAGCCTCCTCTCTGGAGCTCCTATTTGGAAAGGGACATTACATGAAATCCATGCAAGCAGAAATGTTGGCATGCCACTTCATGTCCAGAGCTACAGAATGAAGAGTTACTAGTGAAGTTTGGTTTCTCTAGATTTGAACAAAGAATGAACATGATTAAGAATGTATTCAGATATTAGTTTGAAAACACAGTAGTTGCTACTTTAAAGGATACCAAGTTTGTCAAATGTGGTGCACATGAGGTCAGTAGCCAATTGCTCAAACCTTAGGAGCTTCTAGATCCTAATGATTCTTTATTGAAATCTGTTTTTTCCTAAAGGTAGCTCAAATTCCACAGTGGAAGGTTTGCAAAAAATGTATGGCTTTGCAAAGAAGGATTAAGAATAGCTTCATAAAGAGAGGATAGATTGCAAAGGATTTTATTTCAGATACAGATAATTTGAGATGAGATTTCATTTGAGATATGTTCTCATGTTGGTTTTGTAGTGGCATCTATTCTCATGAAAGTAGTTTCTGCTAAAAAAATTAAGAAAAATTGCATTTTGTTCATTGTTGGAACCCTCTTCCCAGCACATAACGTAGATTGGTACAAGATGGATCCTACATCTATATTGATCCTCGTGGGTCTTATATTTTCAGTGAAGTTGATACGTTCAGGTTATAATTTTTCAATCCACAACCTTCTAAATCTGACACATTGAAAATGTTCGAGATGGGCTCTACTATCATTGTTATCTTTGCTTATGAATCTAGGAGGTGAATGTAGTAGCTTCTACCTCTTTTTAGCTTGATATTGAGGATCAAGGAGGATCAAGGAGTGGCCTGAGGATCCACAATTTTCCAACTATGGTTTGTAGAATCTTATGTGTATGGAGCGCTTCAATATGTCTCACATTCACCAATTTAAACACAAATCAATAATTGTTGCCACAATATAATGATGCACAGTGGGTGTGAAGGTTATCAATATGCACCCAAGTTTTTCATCCCCTGCAATATATTCCTCAGACGTAATGCTAAAATCATTCCAGCGAGTATGGGTGTTCAGGATTCATGATGGATCTCACGAAATCATATATGTCAAAGGCATATTCTTATCTCCAATGCCACTATGACCATTGTTTTGGGTATGTCTACACTTAATAAATATCGTTTGCATCTCAATTATAATAATTTTGTGAAACATTGGAATCTTTGATATTGTTAGTTTTCTCAATTTTGGATTGGTGACAGCTAGCGTTCTCATTCTCAGCAAGATCAAGTTTTGGGTTTAACAAGAAATCAAAGTGTTGTTTGCAAGTGGAAGGTTTCAAAATAGGAAGATGAGGAACAACCAAGAGCCAAAAGGGGAATTTTATCCCACTCCACTTTCATGTTGTGGCGGTATGGAGATCGAAGGAAAAATAGATTAGAAAAATGGTGTATTTGCATGTAGAACCTATGTATGAAGATGCTTTCATGTCATAATTATAAATGTAGCCGAAATGTGGAGAATGTGAAGAATTGTATGGGAAGTGTGCCAATTTTCAAAACCCAACTGCAAATCAGAGGAAGAATTGTATGGAAAGTGTGTCAACTTGCTTAAAGGTATGTGAGGAGTTTCTTCCATGTGGAAAATATTTTTGTATAACTACTTGTCACTAGGGGAAATCAAAACATCCTCCTTGCTTAGTTTATGTTAATCAAAATGTCAGCAATCGTCTCATATAGTTCCTTGTTGGAAGACCGTGATATTTGTAGAGGAGAATGATTAATTCATATCTGAAAAGTATTAAGGAAAACATGTGGTAAACGCATAAAATGATTTCACGATATCTCACAAACCGAGAATTGGGTTCTTATGATTTTTGGAGGGGAGAAGCACTACAAGAAGAAGAACAAACCCGATGAATTTCTCACCAACCCTGTTAGCACTCTGTAATTTCTCAAGCTGAGGAAGAAGTTGACAGAGGTAACTACAAAACCACTTTGGAGTCTAGGATCTAGCCCTTCTAGACTGAGAGAGGGATCTCTCTGTAATATTTAGCTTTGTTTGTTGGGGATTTTAGGCTAGTTATGATAGTACATGGTTTGGTTTTTAAATTGTTTGGTTGGAACAGCAAGGGAGGGCCATTGGGCAATGGAGTCGCAGTTTAGAATTGATCAAAAACTAGGTCTAACGGGCTAATATTGCAGGGCAGGGTAGGCAAATTCACTGGATCCTCAAAGATTTAATGTATGAAGGAGATGAAAAGGTCTAGAAATCCAATCAAAAATTAGAGAAATTAAGAATTATGATTTTAATCTTCAGAGGAAAACACGGAAATTATTCAACTGCCCAAAGGTGAGTGATAAAACGATTACCCAAAAGGTGGAAACCGGGTGGGAAAGCCAGAGAAAGAGTGTACATTTAAACAAATTATGTCCTTTATCTTCTTAGAATAATTCAGAATGCATGAAACATAGTGATAACAGAGGAAACAAATTACACGGAAAGTATTTCACCAATAAGTTTGACACAAGTATCATGTAATAGTGACATTGTACTACTGGAAAATTTGATCAATGATATTCATGTGGGCTGCTTTACAATACCATTCATATCTTCTAGAAACAAGTCCCAACCCTTAATACTTCGAAATGGGAAGTATTTTAAAGTTTTACAAATGGCTCATGTCATAAATGAGCAGGATATATCTAATCTAATTATATATCTACTTACAAAAATATAGGAATCTTTTAAGATCTGTTCATATTTCTGGTGCTTGATTTGATTGACTAAAAATAAACTTTAGATGCAATCACTGTGAAACAAGCTGTCAAATGACTTGATTGTTGGAGCTTGTAGATGAATTCTGCTTGGATCCTAGAACTACCTGCTGATTTGATGGAGGTTGTTGATGATTTGTCTTTGAATTATGCTTAGTTGTTGGTCTTTGTTGGTGACTGTGGCTACTTCTGCAAAATCATGCATTAGAATCTGGAATCGATGATTAACTATTGATCTTTAGCTGCCAGGTGTTTTCATGCCATGTGTTTTTAATCCACAGAATCGGTGTACTCTTCTCTCGTATTGGTTTCTTTGCCATTTGTACTTTTGGATAACTTTACCGGGAATTATCTTGTAGTTGAAGGTGGATGATGGCATTGGTAATTTGACAGCTTAGCTTAGCGCGGGCTCATTATGGGACAGTTGACGGTCAACAGTCATGTGGGAAGGTGTGATTGGTAACGAATAGGATGATGTGGAGACAAGTGTCCAATAGGGGAGTGAAATGAGTGGATGTGAGAGTGTAAGTGGTAGGGATAGGCGGAGAGGTAGGACGGTATCGAGAATGAGGGGACAAGTGGCGTGTGGTGAGAGGAAGTATAAGAGGGAGGTGATGTGTAGGGAGAGGAGTCAAAGAGGTCATTGATGTGACAGACGAGAGAGGTGATCGGTGGAGTGAGTGGGGGACAGGTGTAAGTGGTATTCGGAGCAAGGGGTGAGTAGATTTCAGAGGGGGGGGTAGGAGGTAAGTAGTATTAGGAGGGGCGGGTTCGAAATAACGAGGAGGCGCCACGTTAGGCGGGCCCGAGGAGGGGGAAAACCACTTTTCGATCCCCCCCCGCCACCGTTAAAGGTATAAAGGTCGGGGGGGTCTGAAATGCGTTGAGGATTGTTGATCTAGAGAGAGGGGGATGTCGTTGATGGAGACTAGCGCGAGGATTAAGCGTTGTCATGTCAGCCTTTTTACTTTAGTTAAAAACGATATGTGCATCATAAACCTTTAACAAAATAATTTGTTTTCGAATCTTTAGAGCCAAGTGTCATTCTGAAGCACTAAACATACCATTGGAAAGTTGCTTCTGAACATTTTCCCATAAAAACACCTACAAAATCTGCTCTGAACCAAATTTACATGCAAAAATCTCCCAAAGATCCAAACTGTGTTTTGGTCATCAGATTTACAAAACTAAATCACTGCTTGGATCAAAAAACTTTTAGGTTATGACACCTAGTAATTAATAGGATAAACTTTACCATCAGACTTCCAAAACAGATAATTGCATAAACAGATAACCTATAATTATAAGACCCTAACGGTGGCTCCAATTAGGGAGGCCATCCTCCCAGTGAGGTGCTAAAGAACATCGTAGACTAGTAGCCTGATCCAATGGGTTGTAATCAAAATCTGCAACCTGTTCTACCTTGAATCCTCTGTCTGAACTTCAAACAAAAATCTGGTATGTGCACTGAAATCGAAACTGAAACTGAAAAGATGTTTGAAAAATGCTCATAACACTGAGCTTATTTGCACATGCTATTTGAATGATAAAAAGATGCTTATCTAGTAAGCTTATTTATATACATGCAATCCTATTCTAACATTGAATGCTTGACTTCAAGTGATATAAAATATCCAATATAGCCAATCAAAGATTTGATCCAATAACTTAGCTCATTCACTGGTTTTAACGAAACTCAAAACTAGAGCTTGTAAGGGTACTAGAAACTGATTGTCAGCTTGATCTTCACAACAGAGAACTTTGGAACCATGAAAGATAGAGGAGGCACTGAAACATGATTGGGACTCTGAATTGAAAAACTTCTCCATATAGATAGCTATGGGATCCTGAAAAACACGACCTATTTCTTGACTTTCAGCAAATTTATGGTCATAATTGGGTATGGCACATATGTTTTTTATATCATTATACAGTTCCTGATATGGCTGCAAATTTTCTGATGACCTTTGTAATGAGACTCMTGTTGAACAAGACCATGAAACCGACTGCCTAATCAAGTCTATATCATAACTGTTTTTAAGCTCATAGCTAGCTAATGGAACAAAAATTTGACTACACAAATCATCCAAAACATCAKCTATTGGATCGTGTAGAAACTAAGATGACTGCTACATTGGTTCCAATGAAACTTCATAATTTTGTGTGTGCTTATCATTCAAGACATGATCAATATTCTTCTTCAAACACTGAAATGAATTAAAGCTTAATGGTACAAAATTATTTTGCATTAACTCATAATATTTTTCAGGCTCTAAGCTTTCATCTAGGATTTGAAACTCGGGGTAGCTTATCGACTGCAATTTTGGAGCAAGAACAACTTCTATATCATGAAAGACCTCCACAATTAATTCATCAGAAAATTCTCCATTCCTACTGCTGACAACTAGTTGGTTTGTTTGCTTATAGATTTCTCTCATAAATTGGAATGAAGCAAAACAAAAGGGGCAAAGATCTTTCACTTACTTGAGAATTTTCTGCATTTTCTTCATTGTTGTCATAATTAATGTGCACAGGCTGATTGTCATATTTGAGCTGCTACAACTGAGCTTCTTCCTCCCAAAAATATGTTGTTGATTGCTTTGAAGAGTCAACCTTGATGTAGTCATCATCATATTGATCATACTTGGGTAGATCATCCATATAAAAAATGTCATCAAGCATACACATTTGCTCCTCCATAAGCTGATTTTGAGTTTCATCTTTGTCCATGGCATGAAGTGAATATATAAAACAATCATTTTATGATCTRTGATACCAAGGATAAGCAGCAAAATGATTTGGAACAGTGACCCTTTCTTTTTCTGCAAAAAATGGAACATGGTGTTTTTGAACGACAAGTTCATCTCTCGTGATAATCTTTTGCATCATTTCTTTCATTGTGCTTGCCAGAATGTCTAGTTTCACTTCRAAAGATGTCAAATGCTCCTTCTCTATGTTTTCCTTCTCTACCTTTAACTTTGACTTTTTTATCAGCAAATTAGCTTCTACACCTATTGCATTGTTATGCATTTCTTCAAGTGTTGTAGTATCCCTTTCTCTCAATTGAAACGCCATTTCTGGATCAAAGGCATCCGAGTAGTGTAAGAGATAAACCAGGAGGAGGAGGCTTTATATCATCTGGCACTGAATGAATCTGGCTGAAAAGTGTTGCACTGTTTCTCCTGGATGTCTTTTCAAATGATTGTATTCTTCTAAAATCAGAAAATGATTCCTCTTGATCACCCATTTATCAAGGAAAACTTTCACACACTGCCACTGGCAAATTTTTGAACCACTCTTTAGCTTTACCTTGCAAAGATAGAGCAAAAATCCTGATACATACATCATCTTCTTCAACCTCAAAAAGGTCAAGAAAATGTTCAAAACCCTGAATGTGTTTTTCAGCAGTGATACTACCATATTCTCCATCAAACCTAAGAAGGTATTTGTGATAATTTTCAAGGAAACCATGGAATATTGGAGGTAACATAAGAGGCTTGTATCTATCTAGGACTTTAAAGGGTATGGGGGTTTGTACAGCAGTTGTAAAACTAGCCTTGGTTTCTTAAGGCTCATCAAATGGAATATGACCAGTATAAGTTGCAGCAAAAGGGTTTCGACCGGGATCAAAAACATAAAGAGAATATGTATTTACAATCTTCATAGGAAAAGAATTGAATGCAAGTCTGTGATCTCTTTTCCAATATAGTATACATTGGAAAAATTTATTGAAGAAATAACTAACAATACAACATATTATGCCTGGGATGAAATTCCAATTTGAATACCTAATCTTTTCAAATTGTCTTGTCATGTTTCAAGTTTTTTCTCCAGTGGAGTCTTTGAATTGTAACTGATTTGGAGTCGATTGGAGTCGTCAGGTAGATGATTCAGCGTTCTTGTGTCTAATCATTGTCCATCATCAGTAATCAGATCTGAAACTTGATATGTTTCTCTGAGGAACATGAAATGTTTAGATTCCCCAGTATGGTCGCCACTATGTTAACACTCTGTAATATCTTAGGCTAAGGAAGAAGTTGACATAAGTAACTACAAAACCACTTTGGAGTCTAGGATCTAGCCCTTCTAGACTCGGAGAGGGATCTCTCTGTAAGATTTAGCTTTGTTTGCTGGAGATTTTAGGCTAGTTATGATAATACAAGGTTTGGTTTTTAAATTGTTTGGTTGGAACAGCAAGGGAGGGCCATTGGGCAATGGATTCACAGTTCGGAATTGATCAAAAACCAGGTCTAACAAGCTAATATTGCAAGGCAGGGTAGGCAAATTCACTGGATCCTCAAAGATTTAATGTATGGAGAAGATCAAAAGGTCTAGAAATCCAATCAAAAAATAGAGCAACTAAGCATTCTGATTTTAATCTTCATAGAAAAACACAAAAATTATTCCAAGCCATAGACAGAGTGTACATTTAAGCAAATTATGTCCTCTATCTTCTTAGATAATTCAGAATGTAGGAAACAATAGTGATAACAAAGGAAACAAATTACAGGGAAAGTACTTCACCAATAAGTTTGACACAAGTATCCTATAATAATGACAATGTATTACTGGAAAATTTGATCAATGATATTCCTGTGGGTTGCTCTACAATACTAGTCCTGTCTTCTAGAAACAAGTCCCAACCCTTAATACTTCAAAATGGGAAGTATTTATAAGTTTTACAAATGGCTCTTGTCATAAATGAGCAGGATATATCTAATCTAATTGTATATCTACTTACAAAAATATAAGAATCTTTTAAGATCTGTTCGAATTTTTGGTTCTTGATTTGATTGATTAAAAATAAACTTTAGATGCAATCACTATGAAACAAATTGTCAAATGACTCGAATGTTGGAGCTTGTAGATGAATTATGCTTGGATCCTAGAACTACCTACTGATTTGATGGAGGTTGTTGACGATCTGTCTTTGAATTATGCTTAGTTGTTGGTCTTTGTTGATGATTGTAGCTACTTTTGCAAAATCGTGCATTGGAATCTAGAATTGGTGATTGACTGATGATCTTCAGCTACCAGGTGTCTTCGTGCCATGTGTTTTTAATCCGTAGAATCTGCTTACTCTTCTCTCATACTGGTTTCTTTTCCATTTGTACTTTTGGATAACTTTACTGGGAATTATCTTGTAGTTGAAGGTGGATGATGGCACTGGTAATTTGACATCTTAACTTAGCGCGGGCTCATTATGGGACAGTTGATTGTCAACAATCATGTGGGAAGGTGTGATTGGTAACGAATAGGATGACGTGGAGACAAGTGTCCAATAGGGGGGTGAGATGACTGGATGCAAGAGTGTAAGTGCTAGGGATAGGCGAAGAGGTGGACGGTATCGGGAATGAGGGGACAAGTGGCGTGTGGTGAGAGGAGATGTATAAGCAAAAGGTGATGTGTAGGGAGAGTAGTCAGAGAGGTGATTGATGTGACAGGGAAGAGAGGTGAGAGGTGGAGTGAGTGGGGGACAGGTGTAAGTGGTATTCGGAGCGAGGGGTGAGCAGATTTCGGAGGGGGGGTTAAGCGGTAAGTGTTATTAGGAGGGGGGATCCAAAATAATGAGGCGGCGCCACGTTAGGTGGGCCCGAGGCAGGAGAAAACCACTTTTTGATTTGCAGTGGCATAGGTCGTCAAGGCCATTGTATCAAATAGGTTGTAATTTTAACCTTTTAAGTAAAAAAAATAGTACTACTAGCAACACCACTTTTATTTGAGAATCGATCTTAAGATTTTTGTTCATAATGGAAACACCCCTTTAAGTATTAGGGGTGGATTTTAAGGTTTTTATTTGCATCAATACTGCTTGTCAAAGACTTGATTTCAAACAAGTTGTAATTTTAACCCGAAATTCATAGGGGAAAGAGCAACAATGGTATTATTTGATCCATCAAAAGGTGTTGACCAATATCCATTACAATTCTCACCTCAATTTTCTTAACACATTTCCTCCACCCCTTGTAGCTTGTGACCTTCCATAGGGCTCTACTATTTCTAATAATAGTGCTTCATTACCCAAAATAACCTTTGAACCCCCACCAACAAAAGCTTCTCACTGACACTTTAATACACAAATTATCAACTAGTTCTTCAAGCCCTATAAAAGGCTTTTCTTTAACATCAACTATAAATGACTATAAAGTTTATCCCCAAAAAACCTTTGAACCCCCACCAACAAAAGCTTCTCACCGACACTTTTACACACAAATTATCAACTAGTTCTTCAAGCCCTATAGAAGGGTTTTCTTTAACATCAACTATAAATGACTATAAAGTTTATCTTGGGCACTAGAAGCACTTTTACACACAAATTATCAACTAGTTCTTCAAGCCCTATAGAAGGGTTTTCTTTAACATCAACTATAAATGACTATAAAGTTTATCTTGGGCACTAGAAGAATGATCGAGATGTGTATACAACTTTAAGCCTCAAGCCCTAGATCTCATGCATCAAGCTACAAAATCGTACTACAAGCCCTGGATAATACTAATTCTCCGCTACCTTTTCTAGCAACCCCTATACTCTCTAGGCTCGTTGGTCCATTCACTAAGGTTTTCTTCTTTAGATCCACCACCAAGAAGACACTATAAGGCCTTCCAATGCTGAAATTTAATGTTCACTCTTCACCTTGAAACCAAAAATTCATAATGTTCCAATATTTTCACTATCCTTAAATATACGTTTACATAAGTTAATACCTTATTAATTTTAAGTTTTGAAAAAATTATAGATTGCAATTGTTTGTAAATAAGAAATCAATCCCCGGATCGAGTGACAAATTGTGGTTTGAATGCTTCCACCACATGCAGGGTGAAGGCCTAAGACACACCCCCTAGCTTTCATGTCTTTTGTTGACTAGCACTGGGATAGTACATCCATAGTTATGGTGTTATGTGAGAGTGTGGTGGCTGCTCAACATCAATTGGTGAAGGGATGTGGGAGGCAAGTACAAGAGGTATAATGTTATGGTTACATGATGTCTCTGGGATTAGGATCATGAGAGGTAATGAGGAAGTTGGACTTGTTCTCCTTGTTGGATAGTAAGAAAAGTTTCAATCCTTGTTCTCCTTGTATTCAATTGTACTTGATTTTAATTTGTATTTATGTTGGTCTAGTTTTCTTGTTGGGATTGTTGTTGTCTAGGTTTCTAGTGTCTACTCAATTTCATGTAGCCAAGGGGTCTTGCAATTGCAGCATATCTTTTAACCAAAGGCTCTAGCACCAAGTTTCCGAGGCATGTTGCACAATCCAGAGTCTTTTCTCTATTTTCTATGATTTTCGTTCAAGAATCCTCGAGTTGGTTTCTCTCCTCTGTTGGGATAGAGGCAACTTTCCGAGACTTTTAGAGGTAGCAAGTTGTGAGCGATTCAAGGCTCTCTTTTGTCTAGTTTTCTTGTTGGGATTGTTGGTGTCCAGGTTTCTAGTATCTACTCAAGTTTGTAGGGCATGTTGCACAATCCTCATCCAAGGCTCTATTTTCCTCGAGTTGGTGTCTCTCCTCTATTGGGCAGTTCAAGGCTCTCTTCTTATGGATTTATGTCCTCTCGCATGTAGTTTCATTTTCTATCTATGGCGAATGATGCAGCTCAGGTTAAGCTCGAATCAAGACATTGAAGATCTATAACAAGGGATTCCAAATCTCTAACCTCCAGGCAAGCCAACTCTCCTCAACCACATGGAGGCAAAAAGTGTCCCTAAAAACATTCAACAAGAATTCCATGATTGGATCTCAAATTCTCGCTTCTCCAAGTCCATGGACACAAGGGTTTTTCGTGCGATGGAGTTACACTAGCTTGTAGACACTAATAACCTTAAAAAGGAGAACAAGGGGAACCAACAAACAAAAACTCTAGATAAACTAAGTTGTAAACGAGATTCACAGTTCTATGCAAAATTGTCTTCATCCTCAATTTCAAGGTTTCAAATTGGGAGTCAAGCAAAGACAAGGACACTGGAGATAAATGGAGCCCCAAGTTCACAAACTCAAACTTACTATTATAAACGAGATTCACAGTTCTATGCAAGATTGTCTTCATCCTCAATTTCAAGGTTTCAAATTGGGAGTCGAGCAAAGACAAGGACACTGGAAATAAATGGAGCCCCAAGTTCACAAACTCAAACTTACTATTATAAAAGACAAACCAAGACAAGAGGTGATTGCCAACGTAATACAATCAAACAAAACAAATTCAAGGAGTCGTTGCTTCTGAATTTTTTATTAATTTTTATTTCATTGATAGAACTTCAAAAAAAAATTAATGAATTTGTTTTTGTACTTTATTACACCAAGATGTCAAGAATATATCACTTTTTAAGTCAATAATTAATTTAAACAAGTGATTTTAATTTTAAAAGCAAATATATTTTTATTTAATAAAAAATCTTTTAAATTACAATATTAATAAGTGATTTTAAATTTAAAAACAAATATATTTTTATTTAATAAAAAAAATTAAATTACAATATTATTATTTTCAAACTAAATAATTAAATACTATATTTGAATTATCTTGGTATCAGAGCCACGGGAGTGAGGTGCGGAAATTCAAGAGGTACGCAGGTCCCTC
>JASDQU010013569.1:448836-458963 GCA_032191745.1 Picea mariana | reverse complement strand
TCGTGGAAGAATGCATGGGTAGGAACCATCATGAGCCGTCAGATATCGGCTGAAAAAACCTGACAGTCGTTGGATCTGTCAGAAGTTACCCGAGGGTTAAGACTCCAGTGTATAGGGGCTTTCCATTGTGGAAATCCCAGGATGGATCTAGACCGTCTGTCTTACGGAGGCCACGTGTCAAGAGATCACCCATTTCGGGAAACTGGGAGTCGGGAAATCGAGAGTCCTGTTGACAAGAGATCGGGGATTTCCATTGTGGAAATCCCGGGATGGATCTGGACCATCCATCTAACGGAGGCCACGTGTCAAGAGATCACACATTTCGGGAAACTGGGAGTCGGGAAATCGGGAGTCCTGTTGACAAGAGATCGGGGATTTCCATTGTGTAAATCTCGGGATAGATCTGGACCGTCCGATTGACGGAGGCCACGCATCATGAGATCTCCCATTTCGAGAAATCGGGAATCACGAGATCGGGAGTCCTGGCGACAAGGGGTCGGGACTTTCCTGGGTGGAAACCTCGGAGCAGTTGTGGACCGTCTAATTTAAGGAGGTGACATGTTGAGAGATTACCCGTTTTGGGAAATCGGGTATCGGGGATTCGGGAGTTCCGCTGACAAAAACTCGGGCTCTTGCCTTGAAAAATACTGATCCATAATGTCGATACAATAGCATGTGGCTAAGTCCCGATGGACGGACAAGATTCCTTTCGGAAATCTCAGGGTCCGTAACGACCGTCCAATGTGAGGAAGAGATGCCAGTTATACGCTGGGGCACGAACACGCATTAGGGTAAGAACCGAGAAGATCTGGATGGCCAGCGTCTGCCCGCCCAGATCTACGGCTGAGGATGCATTCTGGAGCCCCATTGGTCGATCGCTATCCCTGTCGGGGTTCGGCGGTTGCCAAGTCAAACGACTCAACATCACTATAGCGCTGAGGCACAAAATATGAAAGAGGTATTGCGTTCATTTGAACTGTGATCGTGACCCACGATCACATGGGAACGGAGAGAGAGAGAGAAAGAGCTAGTTTACACTGAGCCTCCACGGATATCTAGGGGTTCTGATTCGGCAGAAGACCAAAGAAATCCGATTTAGGTAGTGGGTATATGACAGTTTCACTCTGATTCTTGAAGCACTTGAATATGTTACATTGAATTCTCCTTCATTTCATAAAGTTTTCTTGAAAATTATGCTCTTTAACTTGTTCATACCTAGAAGGGTGACATGGTTCCCTAGTAAGTTGACCTCCCTTTAGGATGGGTTTCCACTGGGTGGGTCTATGAAATTTCATCGTTCGTTCCCTCCATACTTACCACTTTCCATATTTATTCCTCTCATCTTCCCCTACCTTTGTTCGGGCATTGGGATTTTCCACACTAGGAATGGTTGTACCTTGCCTTGTGGGAAGAAGGGGCTAAAGGCCCAGAGGGTAAAATTAGTTGGCAAGAGTTAAAATCCAATATCGAAACCTTTGAGATGCTTCACCTAGGGATTCCTGAGAAAGCAGTAAAAGGCTTATCATTAAGAAAAAGGGAACCCATAAAGATAAATAAACACTCAAGGTACTATTTGGTGGATAGAATGTCTCATCACGATCCGGCCTATTATGACCATGGGCATGTAACGGTATGACACTACCACCTATCTGGTCACCAAACCAGGGTAGTGGCTCTTGGTGGCATACCCAAGATAAAGGGGGTCTCATCACGATCCAGCCTTCTCATATCTATGAAATGTGTGTGGATAACGTTGTCACCTCTAGTCACCAAGCCAGGACAGTGTCCCTCAACTCTTCCCTTGAAGCCCAAAATCAAAAGATCAAAAGATAAATAAGCTAAGAGTAAAAGGAATTAAATGGGATAAGAAACAATGGTATCTATGACAAGTTTTAGCTCTCCCTCTACAAAGGCACCCACACGTAAGACTTACATTTCCCTATTATCATTGCACCCCATGCCCAAACACTTACCCCTTGCCACCTCATACACTTACCTGAACTAGATTGGCTCCCACTTGGGAAACACCCCAAACGTAAGGAGTATTAGCCCAATAGGACACCTTGAGACCTTCTCCAAACCTAACTTGTTAAATTGCATAACGTATTTGAGCATTTTTCTGGGTAAAGGGGGGTTTGATGCAAATGTTTGGGTAATTTGATTATTGGATGTGATTTACATGTTATGATCCCTGTGACTTATGAACCCTTGGAGGGAGTACTTGTTGTTGATACAAGACCTTTCCCGATGGACAGGTACATGTGAGGGAATGATTAGTTCAGACCTTGATTAACTTAAAGCCCACATATGGATGTTCTAACCCCAGCTAGGGGCAAGAACACATCATATATTTTCACCGAGAGGAAATAAGGACGTCACAATGGAGCCACCCTGGAAGACCTAGACCAAAGGGGATCTTTATTTTTCACACGGACATTGGCCTTTGAAGGCCCAATACATCACCATCATGACCCTAGACGTCATCCAGAGCTAGGTTCTGCATTTTGGGATCAGTTGTGAGTTGGGTGGCATGTGTGGGCATCATCTACGGCCTTTTCAGGCCACATGTTTGTTGACAATTGAAAACGTCAATGTTATTTTGCCCGCAAAGTGTTGCTAAGCCTGTTATTAGATAAGACTAAATAATGCTAGTAGGTGGGACCCTCTTGGACTTTTGAAGATCAGGTATGTTCATTTTATGATGATGACCTACAAAGGTTTACACAGTTGATGAGAATATGGTTGTCATTAGTTAAGATTTGGGATGTTGTTCTTTCATGATACTACAGCTTGATATTCATTATGGTATTTGTTCTTCTCACACCTGCACAACAAATGTTAGTGAAAATCGCAAAAGACATTTTGAGGAAAACAAAATACCATATCTAGTACAAAAGAGACCTAGTTCTACGATACTATATGGATGAAAGTGCTTGTTGATAGTGGTTAACTCCCAACTAACAAATATTGTTAAGTTACATTTTATATACATATGATGGAAATTTTAGTGGCACATTTTGGCAAGGAGATAATACAATGGTTATGAATTGGTTGATGCAATCGGTAGCTGATATGCATGCGTTACGAACCTTGGTGGCCCATGGAAGTAGTGGCTTGCATTTTTTTATGGTTATTACGTTGTTAGTGATGATTCTATTGTATAGTTTTCAAGCTAAATATTTGAGTTATGACATGGGTGGCGCATTTGTCAAGGTAACGATGCAATGGTTGAATTGTGGAACTTTGATTATGTTATGGTTTAAATGTGTTGATAATATCAATGCATTGGTTGATTAATGGTGTTAATAGGGGGGTCATTAGCATGTACTATGGAGTAAATGTGATGTGGGTGGAGTTGACGTGAATTTACTGCACGTCACCTTTACCCTTCCCATTGGCCGCCACCCTCATCAGACTATTGTTTGATCTGGTTGTTGTGTTCATGCTTCGTATTTTCAGTAGGGTGAAATCCCTCGGGTGCTCCTCATCTTAAGGTTTTCGATTGACAGGTATGTCTCTTTTGGCCATTCTTGACTTCACTTTGGTTATGAAATATTTTTGGCTCAATGGTTTGGGTTTGTGTTGTTCTGAGTGGTACAACTATGTGGTTTAGGCTTTGAATGGAAAATCGATGGTTCTGTGTATAATTGTTGTGAGTTCATGGTCTTCCTGGGTGATAGCTTTCTTACCACTGCATTATGTTAAAGGGTTTTCTTTTAAAAAGCTGACTGGATGATTGTCTTCACGGTTCCTGGGTTTAACTAGAACCCAGTCCAACTCTGTCAAGGAAATGCATCATGTCCGTGAGTATCGTGGTCCTCCTTGAGTGTGTGCCTTTAGCTCGAAGTTCCACCACAATAGGTGCCCCCCTCCCTCCTAAGATGGCTATTGTGTGAACCCCTAAACCCTACAGACTGGAGTTGCATAAGAATTTTTTCAAGCATGTTGTGATCATTTGGCCTATTACTTCGAATGCGGGCTCAACCGTGATTCGTTTAGCATTCGTGTTAGCATGGTTTTTGGCCAATACCTCTATGAAAATGGCATGAGCCCCACGTTTCCAATTGCACTTCTAAGGGTCATAGTCTCCAGCCTGTTGTCAAAGAGCCAGTTTTTTGTTATGAAAGGGCCTCAGTCATTTTCATTTTGGTTCGTGGTATACACCGTGATCACGCTTGTTGGTCTATTGTTTCCCTTACCAAAGTGTTGAATTGTTGGTTATTATACAGTTGTTAGAATGGTGCTTATGATGTTCGGATGGTGTTTGGCGTTAGTCACAGGGGTTTGGTGTGGTTCACACATGTCACATCTTGTAGGTGATGTTCTGACAATTAGAAGTTTGGATTGGATATGTTTACTGCATCTCTTGTCATTGGTAGAATACACTTGAATGTGTGCGGCCAAGTCACTCACAAGTGACTTAATAAATGGCCCAGACTGAAGTTTTTGTTTTATTTATATCGTGGTTATATATTTTTGTATGGTTATGGGAATTATGACACCGTGGAATCCTCTCAGTTGTGCACCACGTATAATATGGAAGGTTGCTTTGTATGCCCAGTGATACCCCAGAATTCTAAGTGTGTGTCTTTTGCAATTGATCACTATTGATGACAGTTGTGTGGGATGTTTGGCTCATTTTTAAGTTGCACTAAGATATTTGTTACACAATGAAATGGTTACAAGGTTTCAGAAATTGGCTTCTGCATAGCCTGTGTATAAATGATGACTGTTGGTTATAGTCAATTTCCTTTCAGGAAAGACATGTGAGGTCTTGATCATTTTGATCTTTCCACTGCATATATATGTATGGTAACGGATATCATTACAAGATCTCGATTGGCTCTACTAACAGAAGTAGAGTCTTCATTGTTATTTTTTTGGAAACACTACTTTCAAATACAGACRTGGATTGGGGAAATGTATGGAAATGATGGATGTTAATGGTTACAGATTGAGTGTTGTCGTTGAATGTTATAACATGCAGAATGTACAAATAAAAGGAACATRACCTCTTACAAATTGTGTGAAGTACTTGTGTTTTGTAATGGCATTGTATTGGATATTTTATTATTGGACAGTGAACTAGTTAAATACAGAGGAATTACTACTCAMTCATCTGATTGTTGGTTGATGTTATGAATTGCTTGATTAATCTCATGAACAGTAAACRTTTTTTTCCCCTCTCACTATCTCATTTTCTGCTAATTACAACCCCTTCACATATCCCATATTCATTTTTCACCCCCTATTCTGATATTGATCACAACTAAGAAAATTGATGTGTTATATTGGATAGAAATGGCAGAATTATGTGTGGATTGTTGTGAGGTTTATTGGTTTTCTTAAATTTGATCATTGTTATCATTGAGAAATGACCATATCTCTTCCCTTTCATTATATCATTTTTTCACAAATTACAAACCCCTAATGTATCCCTGAACATTTTTTCCACCCTCCTTCTCATTGATTAACATTAGAACAATTTGTATGGATTGGATTGCATGAGCCTTATACATTATAAGCCAAATCTATTTCGTATTTTTAAGGAGTTTTCATGCATGTTTATTTAAAATACTTTTTGCTAATTGTTAACATATGCAGGATGATTTTCTTAGGTCGAGGTTTTCAATACATTTTGATGTTGATTCTGAAGAGCTTGGCCAATTATTCCATGTTGGGTTCTTCAATTGGATTGGACAGGGAATAGTCCAACCGAGGCATGAAATGCCTCCCTTCCAAGCCCCTCAAGCCCCCAGTATACATGTGCCTCCTCATGTCTCTTTACAGCCTAAAGTCCCGGAAAACGATGGGTGGCAGGAGATTATTCACCCGACAGTCTCCCAACACCGTGGCTGGCCAAACTTAACCTTGTCTGCTCCCCCACCTTTGAACCCCATTGCCCAATATTCCCCTAACCACTCGCCAATGCAATCCTCCCATGCTAGTAAGAGATTGAATACTGAAGCCCACCATGCATCTGATTAAGGAAAAGTTGTCGTTGCCCCTTCCTCACCCTCCGATGACTCTGACAAATCCATGTCTTCACGGATGCATCTAAGGAATGATTGTTCCCGTGTGATTAGTGAGATAAAGCCTAAAGTCTCTGCCCATCTCAAGGCAATTTCAGGGAAATCAGGAGGTGACAGCAACAACCAAAGAAGGGTTGCTTCACAGACTGGAAAACATGGGATTTAATTTTTATTTCATTTATTGTTTTATGACAGTGAACTCCATGGATTTTGGACAGCAAGTCTTATTTTGGGTATATGAATATTAGTCTGACATATTTTCAAGTTTTATGAGCAAAAATTGTCAAAGGAAAATATGTTTTGAAGGGAGACACAAGGGGTGTGTTTGCTTAACAAATGGATTATGTTATGATGTGATGATTTGTTATCACTAGAGGAGTCACAAGGGGGTCCCAGCTATCAGTTATTATTTAATTATGACCCTATTATGATTATTACTTTTCCCCCCTTCCTTAACTAAAGTTAGTTAAGGCCTTATGTTAGCTTAACTAATAAGTTAGTTCAACTACTCTAACCAATTCTAAATTTTTAAAAGATGAACTAAGGAAAGGAACAAGGGAGGATAGAAGACAAAGCATGCTAAGGTTTGCTCTTTGAGTTTATGTTGAGATAGTTCATCTTTCATTCATTCATATATTCATCATAGCCTAATTCTCTTTTGTGATAGCAGGGTCTTATTGTAGACAGCAATATTCAGGGATGAATCAAATCATTCAGACACTTGTTCTTTAGAGGTGTTGATCTAAATTTGATAGTATGTGTAGGCTTGTATGTTTGTGAATTAATTTTCATGACTGATAAAGGATATTGTGAAATTTGAGTGGGCAGCAATCTGTTTTGTATGTTCAGTTTTGGTTTTCTATCAGAAGTCATTTTGTATGTTCCATCGGGGATTTCTAAGTTTGACTTTGGTCCAAGATTTCATGTGAAGTTTTGTAAAGACAATGACTCTTTGATGAATTGGAATGAAATAAAGGATTGTTTTATGTCTCATCTATCTTGATTATGATCTTGGTGTTTTTACTTATGTTCTTATATTTGTTTTCAGCCACTGATATTTTTAAAAAAAATAAATAAAAGTGAATTTCCAGCAAGCTTTCTGTTGATAAAAAATTAGCCTAAGCACTTGTAATTAAAACTTGTGAGTTAGGATACATATTTTTGTTGGCTATAAACATAGGGTGATATTCCCATCTATTTTACTTTAGCCAAGTAAAGTCTGAAAATGCTTGAGTAAGATCAATTTATATCTTGTCCTAAACATTTATTTGGCGACCGTACTGGGGAGATCTTGGATATCTCTCTGGTTAAATTCTATACTCGATTTTTCATCCATACATCTTTCTCTTTTGTTTTGATTCTTTGATTGTTTTGTTATTCATGATTGTTCTTATTGCAAGACAGCCCAATCTTGAGCCCGGTCTCCAAGACCAGACCATCATTGCTTTGAACATGTTTCATACTATTTTAGACACTGTTAGGACCCATGCTGAGCTTAACCGTTCTTGGAAAGCAATTGAAAGAGATATTAGTGTCTAAGAACAATTGGAAGCTAGACATAGGCAGCCCAGAAATCAGCAATAACCTTTCATTTCTTCAGTGTTGGCCTTTCTTTCATGTCCTTAGATTCTCGTGCTTCTAGAAGAAGAAGAGGCTTGTCACCTGAAATCAATCCTATTGTTGAAATATACGTTGTTTTATCTTCCCAACAAAGTGCTTTAAGGAGAACTTTTTCTGATTCATCCAACTCGTCTTTATTTTCCTCACCTATCATCCACAGAATGGCATCTAGTGGTGGCTCTGGTGGCACTGGAAGTTCTCTGGTGGTGATTGGTAGCTTTTATAGCCACCATATCTCAGTCCAATCTACTACAAACCCCACCGAAGTCATTAAAAAGTATGGCCTTTTTTAGTTCAAAGAAGATGCCACAACCACACCATGGCATGTGTCTTCTCCTCTTAACCTAGCACCTTCTACTCGCCCGCTTTCGAAGTTTAAAGAGAATTTGCCTAAGTTTTCAGGAAATAACACTGTCGGTACTAATGAACACCTAGTGGAATTTTTGAATGATTGTCATAATATAGGGGCTAACGACAATGACACTTGCATGCGCTTGTTTGTCAATTCCTTGGAAGGAAAGGTTGTGGCCGATTTCTTTGACCTTCCTCCTAATATCTTGTCTACTTGGGAGGAGTTGATTTATTGGTTTCAATCCACTTACGGGCAATCCAAAATCCCTGCTGAGAATTTAAGGGAGTATAATAACGTCACTTACAAATATGGTGAGACCATCAGGTCTTTCAACTTGCATTTCACCAAGTTTTATAATCAAATCCATGAACTTATCTTCCCCCAAAACCAAGTCGCCTTCATGCATTACTACAATGAATTTCCTTATCCTTACCGTCACAGGATTGAATAAAAGGCCATTGATAATCTCGATTCCGCTTTGCACACTTGCTCAGAGTATGAGGAACATCTTGAACGAACTGGTCTACCCCTGGGAGAATCAGTTAGATAAACAGATATGTATGATCTCTTACAACTGGTACAAGAAATGAATAATCGTATGATATATTTTGAGCGGAAAGGTATTGTCAACCCCCTCACCCCTAAAGCTTCATCCTCTCCTGCCCCTCCTTTTAGAATTCTGGTCGAAAATAATTTCCAGCCGAAGGCTATCCTGCCTCGGAGTTGGTGTAACTTCTGCGAGGAACACCATGAAGAAAACATATGTGAGGTAAGGAAGAGTGTCAAAGACAATATATTTGGTAAACGACCAAAATCCACTATCGTTGTTCTATATTTCACCGAGACAGAAGATGTCATGGTCATCAATACTAGGAACAAAGCCTATGCCCCAAAAGGAAAATTTGACCCTCCTCGCAGTTATTCTAACCCGAGTTCATATTCAACCTCTGCTACGCCCCAGGTTCGCAAAGTTCCTAAGAGTCAAGGAATCACTCCTCCTCCCCCCTCTTCCAAATAAAATATCTTGAATCAATTGCCCAACATCAAAGCAGATGTAACCCTCCTAGACATGGTTGTCGTCCCTGAACAATAGATGCATCTGAAACAATTCATGGAAGGAAAAGCTTTCGTTGTAGCCAGTCTTTATGAAGAGGTAAGTGAAGAGGATTCTTCTGTAAATAAAGTAGGTGTACATAACTTCAAATACCTTGTAAAAAATCCCCCTTTTTATATTTATGTAAAGATCATGGATAAAATCACCCATTGTTGCCTCATTGATGGAGGTTCAGGCCCAACTGTCATGTCGAATATTATTATGGAAGAGCTAGGCTTATCTTGTACAAACGAAAATGCCAGAAGCATGCTTTCTTTAATAGTCTGCAACAAATGACCATAGGCGAGATTAAGGATGTAACCTTGGTTTTATGCGCTCATCCTGAGATAAGGAAAACCCTCAGCATTCAGGTGATTGATATGCCTATAAGCAATTATTCGATTATCTTGGGGAGAGATTGGCAAGCCCTAACAGGTGGATACCTCTCTCTTGACGGGACACATTTATCCGTTCCTCGGAATGGGAAGAATATCATAGTCCTTAGAGAAGGGATAATTTCACCCTACATAGAGAGTGTTCCACAATATAGTGTAAACTATATCGAATAAGACCTAGGAGTGTATTCCATATTCATTGAAGAGGATAATATTCCTTTGGGAAAAATTGATTTAGAGGATGAATTGTGGCGTATGAACTTCGATGGTTCACACTCAGATGGGGGTAACGAGGTTGGTATTATCTTGGTTTCCCCTGTAGGAAAGATTCATAATCTGACATACATATTGAAGTTTGCTTGCTCAAACGATGCCTCTAAATTCAAAGCTTTGTTGTTAGGCATCGAGAACGCCCTCAATCTTAGTTGTGGTCACCTTTCGGTGTTCATAAATTTCGAGCTTGTTGTGAACCTGATACGTAAGACATGCTCTCCTAGCAACAAGTTGATGGAACAATATTCCCAAACTGTTTGGTCACTTGTCTCGAATATCCTATCTTTTAACATCACTCATGTTAGGAACGATTTGAACTCAATAGTTGATCGATTAGTTGTCTTCGCAGCCTCTCCTACTCA
>JASDQU010013569.1:379839-396949 GCA_032191745.1 Picea mariana | reverse complement strand
GCCATGACATCGGTCGGGTGATGGCTTCATGGTGGAGAGAAGATAAAAAAATACACCAATCAAAACTCCGGCTGGTACCAAACAACCAACTTAAGGGAGTTGTATATCTATCTAATGGCCCTCGTCTGTCGATTGTACGGGGAGAAGGACTATTCCAGGTTTTCATAGGCATGGTTTCCTCTTACTTACATAGTGGTCATTTCCGTGAGAGATTTCAACTGGGGATCCATCATCTCAAAGCAGCTGAGCATTTGCATACAATAGGATCAGACGCCAAAATAAGGAGAAACGACATCCTTCTACATGGATTCATATTTACTAGACTTCATGTGTGCAATAAATTTCTTTGGCGACATGAAATTGATTTGGCACGCCTCAGAACTCTCGGTCCACGTTTACTTCAACATTTTATTGGAGAACATGTATAAAAAATCATACTCCCTCATCTGCGATGAATTCATCGTGCACATTCATTTTATTCTTTTCAAGAAAGAGTGCCCGATGCTATTGGTTGCAGGAAAAAAGATGATAGCAAAGGTCGGCCACTGGTATCTGGACGAACGTGATACCTACATTAGGGTATTTGGGGCCACTGCAGCACCTCATATCCTACCAGCACATGTCCCCAACCGGCTTGTTGTGGGGGAAATTTGCTACCATACCATCATGCAAGGTTACAACACTACCGTGTTGAAATATAAGAAGCGGACATTTATACCTTATCAATTCCATATAGTTTTCTACCTAGTAAAAGACATCGCTCAAGCCAAGCAGGAAGGACTAAGTCAATTGGAGTTCTGATTCCAGACCATTTGTTTCCACAAACATGACCCAAGGGGTCTAGTCTTTAAACACGCATCGCAAGTGTCGTCCTATTGGCCATACGCCCACGAAAGGTTTGAGGATGATCTCTTCACAGAAAATGCTCAGGACTAGGATGAAGTTGTGGAAAGGATGGATAACCCTAAGATGACTAGGTTTAGATCCATGAGCCTGGATTAACAGATGGCGATCCTAGAACAATCGGCTCAAGGGGCCCTCAGGGCTAGGGAAGAGATGGTAGCGGCCGAAGTAGGAGAATCCCCCCAGGTAGCGACCGAAACAACAGAGATTCCCCAGGTAACCCCGGTGAAAGATAGAAGTCCCCCCAAAACTCAAGACGTGTGGGAGAGGGGATTACTCATGTTAGAACATGCGCAGTGGATAATTGATCAGCTGCAAGATGAACCGGACATCCTAAACATGGAAAGGCTCCTTGAAGAAAATCTAGATAGAAGCCAGAGGGGCCCAAGCGGCCTTGAATTCATAGATCTTGATGAAATTACTCGGTTAGACGACCCTACATTTATAACGCCATTGGTCAGATTGCCAACAGGTGTTTCGGCTCAATCGGAGACAATCGAAACATCGGGGAGGACCACTGCGTCAAACCCGTTAAGTGAGATAATAAAGATATATGACAATGATGAGAGCCCAGAAGTGTCTCTTCTGACCCCTATACATATCGAAGAAGAAAAGGGACCAGAGAATACATCTTCCCCTGTTCTCGACACTCAAACTTAGGGGATTCCACATAACGAACAAGAAATCGAAAGTGTCTTAGACACTCAGCTGCCCAATGCACCAGAGACTCAAGTGGACAACCCAAAGGACGAGCCAGGATTAGGCCAACAAAAGGAAGAAGCTCTACAGCAGGAAATCGATGTCTCAACGGCCAATGATCAAGTAAGTACCAAGCATACCCTCGATGCCTCAATTTCAATCGGTACCCAAATCCCCAATGAGTGATAGACAGAAGTCGGGCCTTCATAGAATAGGGAGGAAATTCAAGAATCCATTTTTGAACAAGTATATACCATCGAAAGTCTGGGGAATACACTCACCTGGGGATATCAACAAATCCCTCAACACGTGGAAGAAGTAGCCGACATACATGCCATAGCTTATGATCGAAAAAGGAAGCCTATCATCTAGAGAACCGCCAAGAAGAGGAGGATCACTTTAGATCGCTCCATCCTCATCACTACGGAGGAACATCTGATCAACACAAAGCATGCTAATATGTTTGAACTCATCGACGCAGGGATGGAAATCACATATCCCACCCTGGACAGAGCTAAAAGAGATGAAGAAGAGCTAGTTGTTTCCCTGAAGGAATTAGAACATTTTTTCCACTTGGAGAAATACTATCAAGACACCACACAGGTCGTGGTGTTCCTAACGAGCGAATTCAAGGAGGCCTAAAACAAATTCATAGACGAGCGGCACCTATTCACTGCAAATATAGTCGACCTCTAGGAAGACACCCTCTTGGCACTTGTGAGGTGCAAAGATATGGAGCGGTGGTACGAGAAAGCACAACAAATCGTGGATAGAATCAAATACATCATTGCAGTCCAACAGGGCCCATATATAGAAGAACATGATATTTGGGTGTTAAAAGAAAGCAACCTCGATCGCATAAATAAATCAGTCAAGTATTGGGCAAAAATGGCTCAGGAACCTCATCGAGAGATCCAAGAGAAATGGGCCAAGTGCGAGAAACACTGGATCAATATTAATCGGGTGTTGAAAGACATTGGACTCCTCGAGTTTGGCACGCCTGGTGACTTTGTCGACTTGCGCAATATAGTCAATTCACACACTGAGAAAGACTCATCCTAGGCCGAAGAAATAGCAAAGGTGAAATCCACTGCGTCGGGTCAGTTGGGACATTTTATGGAGCACCCGATCAAAGATTGGGTTGTGCTGCAACAGTTAAGTGCCAATATAGTCAAGTATCGGGCACATGCGGTAGAGATAAGAAAGATTCACTTGGCCCCGATGGAACAACATAAATTTCCATACGCCAATACCTGCGAAGATCTATTCATCCAATGGTCGGAGTATGAAAAGAGTCACCCTCTTAAGTGATATCTTGAGACGACTCATAGAACAACTCATAAGAGAGAACGCCATGTGGCGAATTTTGTTTTTCTTATCTACACTTTAGTTGTTATTTTTAGTTAATTTTATGTTATAAATAAGGGCATCGATCGAGTAGTTAAAGGTCGATGGTTGTTGCAAGAAACTCTCATTTTTCTAGTTTTGTTAAGAACTATTTCGGAGTTTCCTTTAATTGAGAAGTCATTTTGGACCAGAGACAAGTTTATGTTTTCATAAAATGCATGTATGATTGGATGTGGAGAAGAACTATTTCCTATCTCGTCTCATGAATGGATGCAGTAACGAGTAAGAGCTATTAAATCTATTGATAATTTATCTGATCCAATGTGTTTTACAGTTCTTTCTTTAATGATGAAAATAAATCTTTGTGTTATTATGTGATTGATGATTAGGTTTGGGTGAACTATTTTACTTGCCATCGTTTATCACATACATGTTTTCTTCTGATAATTTGTATCTCAGTTAGCAATTGGAATACTTACATGGTTAACGTATAAGTATTAGCCCTGTGGTAGATGGTCATTGCATGAATACTAGAGTAAAGGGTTATCCCAATCTCAGTCTCTTCTCCAGTATTTTATTTTGTTCCCACTTTGCCACCTAGTTGGTTTATATTGGCTTTATCTCATATCATTCCTACCTAAGAGAAAACACAAAAATAGAACGTCTGAACCGAAGGAGAAAGCCTTCACAAGAAAATGTAAAGCCCGTCGATTATTTCAGTCAGATCGCAAGATCTGGAGAACCATTCCACAATTAAATGCTACAGAGTCTAATTGGGCCTCGATGGCGGGTTTGGTTCTTACTATTGAGTTAAATGGATTTAGGACCCATCAACAGAAATGGCACTAGAAAGAGGGCCTGAAGAATGAATGGTTGAATACATATTTTGCATAATATCCCAGATAGCCTGTAGATTCAAAACAGCCTGCATGCATGGCTAGTCATTCCCAAGACAGCCCACACACACTGAGTACTCATGAAATGAGTAAATCACAATAGTACGAGGAATAAAAATTGTTCCCTGATATACCTTATGCTCTTCCTCACGAGGAATTGAATCAATTTAGAATAATCACAAGAGCATATGTCCGACAGATCGATGTGTTGCCCTTAGCCCTGTTATTTCCTCGAAGACAAAAAATAAGCAGAACAGTGGTCGATACCCCCGATCAGGTTTTTGTGAACACGGTAGAAGACCTAATAGATTTCTCCCTCACCGAAATCGAACATCCTCTTAATCTAATCCCCGAAACACCGGCCAGTAACTTCTCTGAGCCTGACGAATTCTTGGAAGAAGAAGGGTTTAACTCATGATCTAAAGACATGGAAGATAACCATGACCATGATGAAGAAAGGGGAAACCCACCTCAAAATAATCAACCTTGGTTGTCCAGAGATGCTCTGGCCATCCCTGGATGAGTATATAACCTTCCCCGACACCCAGAGAAATTACTCCCTAATTTCAACCCTAAAACTTCAGGATTGCCTGAAGACCACATCAAGAAATTCATACTAGCCATCAAAATTATGAACTTCCAACATGAAGACATAGTATGCAGGTTATCCCCTACACTTTAGAGAATTCAACTTCCACGTGGTATTTTAACTTACCTGTAGGATCCATAACAAGTTAGATGAAGTTTCAAAAGGACTTCTTCGATAAATTTGCAGAAGAAACCACTATTGGAGCTCTGATGGCCAAGTTGTTCGCCGCCTCCATGAATTCGAAGGAAAGGGTCAAAGACTTTAATAAAATATTTACCACCATATTGAACAAATTCCAGCCTGAAGCTAAACCTACTGAGGAGTTACAAATCGAAGTATATGCTAATGCTCTCCCAACTTCTGTTTCCATGTTTGTGAAGAGGGTTTCCAAACTAACCCTAGCTGAGAATTTTGAAGAAGCCAAAACGATAGAGTTCCAAATGAAAGGATGTAAATAAGGCCAGGTCTCTTTACTTAAGAAAGAATTTCAACCTCCTCCTGGGAGAGGGCTATTGCTTAATAGACCCCCAGGAAAACAAACAGAACAATCTCCCAAAAAGGGAAGTGGAGAAATAGAAGACCTACAACGCATGGTCAAAAAACTATCAAACGAAATCATAGACATGAAGAGAAGTGCAAGGGAGGGAAACCAAGGCCAGAGGCCCTATAAGCCTTTATTTAAAAGAAACCCACCGTTCAAAGCAATTGAACCTCCCCCAACCAACCTAAAAATCGATCTGGGAAATGTAGCATCTAACTCTTTATGCACGTATCACCAAGATAACCACTCCAAAAGAGACTTCCCTCAATGGGTGCATGCCATGAATTTGATGGCCAACCAATTTCTAGATTAAGTCTCCCTAACCGAACAATCGAGAAGCTCCAGTATGAACATTGTCGATCAAGAAGAAATTTCTCCCCCAGAAGAAAAAACCATGTTGATATGGGATCCCGACCTGGCTATGCCTTATGATGACCTGTTTGAGGTTCAAGAACCACCTACAGAAGTTTTGGTTGTGCAAACACAAATTAGGGGTCAGCTTGTCTCAAACGACCTTGCTAATACACAAACTTTGGTAGGAAGATCAACTCCCGATCACCCTAAAGCACCTTTTTCTCCCCGAACAAACCCTATAAATATCCATACATGAGAATCGCCCAAGCTGTATTACAACATAGTAGAATATTTGAAGAAGTTGAAGGCTAATATATCAGTTATGGACATATGTATAATCCCTCAGCAAAAGGACTTCATGTTACAAGCTTTAAAATCAGTAGAAAATCATACAACAAAACCTAACCAAGAGGGGAGTCTAACCCCCACATACCCAAGGAAAAACCAACTGTGAACGCCTCCTCCGAAGATAAGAAGGGAAAACCTTGTGTCCCACCTTTCCTTTTAACATTCGAAGTCTTTAACAAAAACCTCCATAATTGTTTGGTCAATTCAAGAGCATCCTCTAATGTTATGCCACTGTCTATTTGTAAAAAAATAAGCGCAGTCCCTCTCAAAAGTGATAAACATGTAATTCAACTAGACAGAACCTAGGTGAAGGTCATGGGAGAACTCAAAGATGTAATGATTAGAATAGAAACTCATCCTAAATTTGTGCAAGTGATTGACATCATTGTAGTAGATATCCCATAAGTATATGGGTTATTATTAAGCCGAGATTGGTCTGAAAAGTTAAACGGATACTTTAGTACAGACTGGGTGAACCTTTGGCTACCATTAAAGTGACACAAAAATATGATTAGAATTGATAGGGAAAGATATCTGAAACATATTATCACTGACCTAGAAACCCTAAATGAGCCCTCATCGGAATATCTCCCTGTGCTAGGCAATTATTCTTGTGATTCCTACTTTGGGAACTTTTCCCCTCTCTCATCTGATGTCCCTCTTACTCAAAACTCCAAAATTGTTTTTCGAGAGGAATTGCCAACGGCGGCGGAGGAAACTCTCTTCTGCCAAGAAACTACATTAGAAATCACGGAACTAACAAGAGGAAAAGAAGAAAGTAACAAGAAAGAGGAAGTTGACACCTTTTTAACACAAATTTGGACCCTATATTTTGATGGATCTAAATCACAAGAGGGTTCAGGAGCAGGGTCTATCCTCATCAATCCAAAAGGCAAAAGACATTTTATGTCCTGTAGTCTAGAATTTGAATGCACAAATAACATTTTCGAGTATGAATCTCTAGTACAATGGTTAAAGAAAGCCATAGACTTGAATGTCCAAGAATTGAAGGTTTTCAAAGACTCTGAAATCATTTTCAGACAGATAAGGAATACTATACATTGCAGCTCTCCACACCTAAAGAATTACCAACATAAAGTGCACAGGCTAATAGAAAATTTCAAAGATTTCAACCTCACAACAATTCCCAGAGCAAAGACAATTCTTGTTGACTCTCTAGCCACCGCTTCTTCAAGGCTATCACCTCTAGAAGAATATGAAGCCTCTCGGTTCACTGTAGAATTGCTATATAAACCCTCGGTGCCCAACAATATTTCTAATTGGAAATCTTTTGAGGGAGACGAACAGAATATAAACTTTCTGACCAATCAAGACAATTTTAAAGACTTGGCCATTGACGATGAAGTATTTCACGAGCAATCGATGGAAACTAACCCTCATACAAATCAGTCGACGGACAAATCAAAGTCTCACACGATACCAAAAGGAATAGCTAAGTTAGAAAACCTTTTTAACCTAAAAGAAATATTTAAAGGGTCAAAAAACGCAAAGACCGGTAGTTCATGTCCCATGCATGAAACTATAAACCTCGGAACCCTGGAAAACCGAAAAAACATAAACCTCGACAAGACCATATCTAAAGAAGAAAGGAATGCCTATCTCAAACTCTTCAGGAAATATCAAGATGTCTTTGTGTGGTCCTACTGAGATCTAAAAACTTATGATACCCGTATCATTCAACACATTATTCCGTTAAACCTGAAGTGAAACCCTTCCAACAGAAGCTCTGAAAGTACCACCCATCCTTGGAGCCTCTCATGTGTCATGATTTAAATAAATTGTTGGATGCAAAGATTATCTTCCAGGTTAGACACTCTGCGTGGGTAGCGAATTTGGTTCTTGTAACGAAAAAGTCCGAGGAAATCCGCTTATGTGTAGATCTTAGAAACCTCAACAGAGCTTCGGAAAATGACAACTACCCAGTCCTGCCAATGGAGAAACTCCTACAGACTGTATCTGGCTCTGATATTTTCTCTTTACTGGACGGTTTCTCAGGTTACAATCAGGTTCTAGTTTCAGAGGAACACCATTTAAAAACTACCTTTCGAACCAAGTGGGGAACTTTTGCTTATAAATGCATTCCCTTTGGGTTAATCAATGCAGGAGAAACCTTCCAGAGGGCCATGGACGTAGAATTTTGGGGGCTGATCAAAAAGTGTGTAGTATTTTACTTGGATGACGTGATTGTGTATTCAAAAAATAGACAATATCACATCCAACACTTAACCTAGATTTTTGAAAGATGTAGAAAATACGGCATATCCTTAAACCGTAAGAAGACTATTTTCGGTGTTGAAGAAGGAAATTTGTTAGGCCACGTTATATCTCAAGATGGTATCCACATAGACCCAGAAATAATTAATGCCATAGCTCAGCTTCCATTACCTCACAACAAGAAGGCTATGTAGTCGGTCTTCAGAAAAAAAAAAATTGTGAGGAAATTCACCCCCGATTTTGTGGAAATTATCAAACCCATACAAAATATGATTCATAAGGATGTTGAGTTTAAATGGGACAATGAACGAAAGAAATCTTTCAACAATATTAAAATTGCAATCTCCCAAGCCCAGTGCTGCGAAGTCCCAATTTCAACAAATATTTATTCCCGTATACTTGTTGAAGAGGGAACTAGATGGCAGTAGTCCAAGAATTTGATCTAGATATAAAACATACTAAATTCGTTAAAGGACAAGGGTTATGAAAACTGGCAGTCGAAGCTCAAGACCAAGTAAATGAAGACCCCGGATGGGAGAATGAAATGGAATTATGTTGTGGTGAAGCTTCATACATTTCCCCTGGACAAGAGTCTTGGTATGAAAAATTGACTTATCTCCTGCATCATGGGACTTGCCCATAAAACCTCAACCCTAGGGAAAGGAGAGCTCTCAAGTTAAAATCCTCACAATATTGCCTCATAAATTCGGTATTATTCAAGGTTAATTATGATGGGGTACTTTTAAGATGTCTCGAATGTGAATATGCAGACAAAGTTCTGAAGGAGCTCCATGATGGCCCTACCGGCGGATGTTTTGCAGGAAACACCACCGCTCATAAGATACTGAGATTTGGTTATTATTGGCCCACCTTGTTCAAAGATGCTCACACATATGCTCAAAACTGTAAAACTTGTCAAATAAGAGATGGGAGGGAGAAGAGAGAAGTTGTCGCACTCCAACCGGTGGTCGTTTCTAAGCCTTTTGAGCAATGGGGGTTAGATATGATAGGAGAGATCACACCAAGCTCTTCAAAAAAGCATAAGTACATACTTACTGCCACCGATTACTTCACAGATTGGGTAGAGGCCATCCCTCTGACTCATGTAAACGAGAAGGTGGTAATCCAATTCATAGAACAACAACTAATCACAAGGTTTGATGTCCCTTATGTTCTTGTGTTTGATAATGCAGCTTATTTTTCATCCACCTTATTAATAGAGTTTTCCCTAGAGAAAGGAATCATAATTAGATACTCTGCAAATTATTATTCACATGGAAATGGAGTAGCAAAATAAACTAATAAGAGCCTAATGAGGATATTGAAGAAAACGGTTGCAGACAACCAAAGGAATTGGCATAATCTACTCCATAACACTTTATGGGAAGATAGAGTTACACCAAAGGAATCTATAGGGAATTTCGCATACTTTCTAGTATACGGACATGAATCCATTTTCCCGAACAGGTTATATCTTCCATCTCTTCAACTTGCTCGGGAGTCCATAGGGAAGCCCTCATCAATCTTATAACAAAGAATTGACACCCTGCTCATCTTAGAAGAATAAAGGGAGAAATATAAATCAAAATTCATAGCCCGCCAACAGACAGTTAAAAGATGGTTTGATAAGAATAAGACCAAAGAGACTAATTTTGAAGTAGGAGACCTAGTCCTGAAGTGGGACAGATCAAATGAGACTAAAGGCAAACATTCTAAGTTTCAGAATATATGGCTCAGACCTTTCCAGGTGGCCGAGAAGATTGGGTCGGGCACATATCGACTACAGAATCTAAGGGAGGAACTTTATGCTCTCCCAGTGAATGGCCAAGCCCTAAAGCAATACTTTCATTTGAAAAAAAAAAAAAACTCTCTCTTATGTGTTGTTCTAGATACATCGTTTTTCATTTTACACTTTCTTTTGTTTTATCTTTTGCGATTGTGCTTTGGAAAGATTGTGTTTATCAAGACAATGGTTGACCTCAAATCATGCGACATAGCGAACTCTCTTCCTAACTCTTCACTCACATACAAACACACGAAGGGTTGAGGAACCTACGGTTGTTTCAAGAAATTCTTTATCCAACTTGCACAGATGAACTACTTTGGAGACATGTGGAAGTGTCTACTTAGTGGTATCGTAAAAACCTTAATGGAAAGATGGTAAGCTAGAAGGGAATACATGCACCTCAAAGACAGAGCTAGTAAGTTTCACCTTAACCATCTCATCTTGCAAATAACAGACGTCCTCCTCTCCTACTCGCTCAGGGCATTCTGCCGAAGTTAAAATTAACTATATCAAACGAGTGCATAGTAGAAGAGGGTATGCAGATATCTCCGTCGGGGCTATGGACGCTCGCTGGTAGCAGAGCAAGGTCTGTGACATCGAGGTACCTATGTCAGGGCTATGGATGCTCGCTGACAGTGGAGCAACACCGTATAAAATGAATAAGGATAACTAAAAGGCCTAGTGCCAGTGAATGCTCTACTAGACTCTTGTCAAAAGAGGGCGTGAGTCAAGGTTACAGGAAAAGAAGGTGGAATAAAAGGTGAAGAAAAAAAAAAAAAAAAATAGGCAGGCCCAAATGCATCAACCGGGGAAATTCCAAATGCAAAGGTAAAAGAAGCTCTGGATGAAAACCAGTTGATTTCCTAATCATCTTTCGCATCAGCCGAGCCCGAGGAAGGAATTGAGTTTCTACTTTTGCACAGTAAGTCGCCATTTGTTGAGCACTCAACACACCCTAAAAATCCTATGTCCATTTTCCACTTTTTGGGTACCACTTGATATTTGCACTATTTGAATTTGATTTTCCTTTTGGGAAATTTTTTGTCTTCGCTTGTTCTCTTGACTCTCATCAGTTATTCAAGTTTGTGCAACTCTAAAAAAACCCATAAATTAAAAAGGCTTAGCACTTAAATAAGGAATCAACAACCAAAACACTTCACCCGACACGCTCAAAGATTCAGCATTGGAATAAATTAAAAGGTGAAAAGGAATCACTCGGAAAACCTCAGTCGTCAAGCATCGATCTTCATCGGTATCGACGAAAGGAATTTTTTGTTTCACAAAAAGTATCACATACGGAGATCATCGACAACCGATCCCCTTCGGCATCGGTAAAAGGAGAAGGGAGTAACGTTTAAAAGGAAAGGAAACGATATCATCGATAGCTGATACCCGACGCGCTAATCGAAATTGGAGGAAATCGAATCACGTTGAGCATTGCGAGCACGCTAAGGAATTTTCCCTCGATTACCGATTCCCAATGTGTTTCAGCATAGGAAATTTTTTGAAGAAGTTAACCCAAAGGAAAATACGTGAGAGGTTTATTCCCGATCGTCAATCCCAGATACCTTTTCAGAATAGGTGATCCCAGGTTTAGTTTAAGAATGTACAACTTGAAGGAAGTCCCAACTCTGACTAATACTCGCGGGTTAAGTCACTGATCTTCATTTCCATGTGTCCCAAGATAGTTTTTCCACGTCAGCACCGTACGATGAAGTCAATTGGCGCCGGAGGTTTTTTGTAGAAGGATATCAAATAAAACATCCATAATATATTACCGATCCTTGATCCACCCACTAGGAAAGCGACACGATGCGACGTTTTAGCGCTAGATACGTTTAGATTCAAAGCATTTAAGGGACTAATTAATTCCAAATCTCGCATCAGTTTCTACTTCATGTGTGAATAAAAAGGATAATTTGAATTTATTGAAAGAACACATCACCCTCCACGCCTTCGTTGTCAACCCACGATGAATTAAATTTGTAGAGATTCGGCGGCAAATTTGTTTGAATTTCACTCATCACCCGAATTAATTGGTCGATGAGACACAGTAAGTCCGTCCTCATTTAAATTCTCTTGAGCCATTGTAAACTAGACCATTATGTGCGCAAAGGAGTTTTAGAGCACCCAGAGAAGTGAGACGAGCAATTCAAAAGCTTCTAAGATCCCGTGAGTATAAAACAACAAGGTTTAGCAAGCGTTACAGGTATGTACCAGTCTGGATTTTCTGTGTTTTCACTTCATATATACATTTTTATCCAATGTCACTCTATACACAGGCCCTAAAGGATTGTTTCGATTGTAGGAACAATGCCTCCAAGAAAACCAACCACCAAGCGATCTCTGAGAGCGTCGAAGCTAAAGGAACCAGAGGTAGGAGAAGGCCCTTCTCCAACAGCCGCAAAACAATTAGAATTTTCCCCAAGGCCGGAACCAATCATCAGGACATCAACCAAGAAGGTTTTCACTCAACCTTCAGCCTTTGGAGGCATGGAGGAAAGCATAGGGACCAAGGTGGCACTCTTGCACTGGGGATAACTCTTCAATAAGATCAGCCGGAAAGAATTCCTGGAATATATCCCGCACAACGACCCCGATATGAGAAAGCTCAATGATGAAGTTTTTTCGAACATTCGAAGATCATACCTGCACAAGGTGGCAATAAGAACTCCAGTGTTCCCCTGCATAGAACTCTTGAAGCGTCTCATCAACCACACGGACATGCAAAAATTCTTGATTAACCACGTCAATGGCAAGTGTGTCGGGGTTTTCCTTCTGGTAGAGGTGCAAAGTTATTACAAGCTTAGGGAACCAGAGGAGTGACTCAACACCGATTTCATCATAAACTTCTATGAGGGCCATGACATCGGCTGGGTGATGGCTTCATGGTGGAGAGAATATAAAAAATACACCAATCGCACCTCCGGTTAGTACCAAACGACCAACTTAAGGGAGTCGTAAATCTATCTAATGGCCCTCATCTATCGGTCATATGGGGAGAAGAATTGTTCTAGGTTTTCAGAGGAATGGATGCCTCTAGCTTACACAGTGGCCATTTTCGAGAGAGCTTTCAACTGGGGAGCCATCATATCAAATGAGTTGAGAATCTGCATACAACAGGCTCATATGACGAAAGAAGGAGAAACTCCATCCTTCTACATGGCTTCATATTTACTAGACGTCATGTGCGCCAGAAATGTCTTTGTCAGCATGAATTTGAGTTGGCATGCCTCGGAACTCCCGGTCCACGTTTACTTCGGCATTTTATGGGAGAACAGGTATAAAAAATCATACTCTCTCATCTGCGATGAATTCATCGCAGGTATTCATTTTATTATTTTCAAGAAAGAGTGCATGAGGCTATTGGTTGCAGCAAAAAAGATGATAGCAAAAGTCAGCCACTGGTATCTGGACGAACGCGATACCTACATTAGGGTATTTGGGGCCACTGGAGCACCTCATATCCTACCAACACATGTCCTTGACCGGCTTGTTGTGGGGGAAATTTGCTACCAGACCATCCTACAAGGTTACAACACTACCCTGGTGAAAGATAAGAAACAGACATTTATACCTTATGGATTCCATATAGGTTTCTACCTAGTAAAAGACACCGCTCAAGCCAAGCAAGAAGAACTGAGTCAATTGGAGTTATGATTCTAGATCAACCATTTCTACAAACATGACCTAAGGACTCTAGTCTTGAAACACACATCACAAGTGTCGTCATGTTAGTCATATTCCCACGACAGGTTTGAGGATGAGGTCTTCACAGAAAACGCTCAGGACTGAGATGAAGTTGTGGCAAGGATGTTCGACCCTAAGATGACTAGGTTCATAGCCATGAGCCTGAATGAATAGATGATGATACTAGAACAATCGGCTTAAGGGGCCCTCAGGGCCAGGGAATAAATGGTAGTGTCTGAAGTAGCAGAAGCCCCCCAGGTAGCGACTGAAATAGAAAAGATTCCCTGGGTAACCCTGGTGCAAGATAGAAGTCCCCCCAAAGCTCAAGACACGCGGGAGAGGGGGTTACTTGTGTTATAACATGTGCATCGGATAATTGATCAGTTGCAAGATGATCCAAACATCCTAAACATGGAAAGGCTCCTTGAAGACAATCCAGATAGAAGCCAGATGAGCCCAAGTGACTCTGAATTCATAGATCTTGATGAAATTACTCGATTATATGACCCTAAGTTTACAACGCCATCAGTCGAATCATCGACAAGTGTTTCGGCTCAACCGAAGATAGTTGGAACATCAGGGAGGACCACTGCGTCAAACCCCTTAAGTGAGATAATAAATATCTATGACGATGATGAGAGCCCAAAAGTGTCTCTTGTGACCCCTATACATATCGAAGAAGAAAAGGTACCAGAAAAGACATCTTCCCTTGTTCCCGACACTCAAACTTAGGGGATTCCACATAACGAACAAGAAATTGAAAGTGTCCTAGACACTCAGCTTCCCAATGCACCAGAGACTCAAGCAGACAAACTGAAGGATGAGCCAAGATCGGGCGAACAAAAGGTACCGAGCTAGGATCTCAACGGCCAATGATCAAGTAAGTACTGAGCATACCCCCGATGCCTCAATTTCAATCAATACTCAAATCCCCAATGAGCGATAGAAAGAAGCTGGGCCTTCAGAGAACAGGGAGGAAATTCAAGAATCCAATTTTGAACAAGTATATACCATCGAAAGTCTAGGGAATACACTCACCTGGGGAGATCAACAAATCCCCAAACCCATGGACGAAGTAGCCGACATACATGCCATACCTTATGATTGGAAAAGGAAGGTTATCGTCCAGAGAACCATTAAGAAGAGGAGGATCACTTTAGATCGCTCCATCCTCATCACTATGGAAAAACATTTGATCAATACAGAGCATGTTAAGATGTTCAAACTCACCGGCGCAGGGATGGAAATCACAGATGCCACCCTGGACAAAGCTAAAATAGATGAAGTAGATCTAGTCATTGCCCTAAAGGAATTGGAACATTTGTGCTACTTGGTGAAATATTATCATGACACCACACAGGCCACGATGTTCCTAAGGAGCGAATTCCAGGGGGCTTACAAAATTCATAGACGAGCGACACCTATTCATTGCGAAGTTAGCTTATCTCCAGGAAGACACCCTCATGGCACTTGTGACGTGAAAAGATATGGAGCGATGGTACGAGAAAGTGCAACAAGACGTGGAGAGAGTGGACTACATCGGTGCAGTCCAATAGGGCTGAGATACAGAAGAACACGACATTCAGGTGTTAAAATAAATCAACGTCGATCGCATAAAGAAATAGGTCGAGTATTGGGTAAAAATGGCTCAGGAACCTCACCGAGAGATCCAAGAGAAATGGGCCAAGTGAGAGAAACATTGGATCAAGATTAATCGAGTGATGAAAGACATTGGACTCCCTGATTTTGGCACGCCTGATGAATTTGTCGACTTGCATGACATAGTCAAGTCGCACATCAAGCAAGATTTATCTTGGGCCGAAGAAATAGCCAAGGTGATAGCCACGGCGCCAGGTCAGTTGCGACAGTTTATGGAGCACCCGATCAAATCTTGGGCTGTGCTGCAACAGTTAAGTGCCAGTATAGTCAAGTATCGGGCACATGCGGTAGAGATAAGAGAGATTCACTCGGCCCTGATGGAACAACATAGATTCCCATACACCAATATCTGTGAGGATCTGTTCATCCAATGGTCGGAGTACGAGAAGAGTCACCCTATTAAGTGATGTCTTGAGATGACTCATAGAACAACTCATAGGAGAGAACACCATGTGGTGAATTTTTTTTTTCTTATCTGCACTTTAATTGTTATTTTTAGTTAATTTATGCTATAAATAAGGGCATCAACCGAGTAGTTAAAGGTCTATGGTTGTTGCAAGAAACTCTCATTTTTTTATTTTTGTTAAGAACTATTTCAGAGTTTCCTTTAATTGAGAAGTCCTTTTGGACCAGAGACAAGTTTATGTTTTCATCAAATGCATGAATGATTGGATGTGGAGAAGAACTATTTCCTATCTCGTCTCACTAATGGATGCAGTAATGAGTAAGAGATATTAAATATATTGATAAGTTATCTAATGCAATGTTTTTTACAGTTCTTTCTTTAATGATGAAAATAAATCTTTGTGTTATTATGTGATTGATGATTAAGGTTGGGTGAATTATTTTACTTGTCATCATTTATCACATACATGTTTTCTTCTGATAATTTGTATCTCGGTCAGTAATTGGAATACTCACATGGTTAACGTATTAGTACTAGGCTTGTGGTAGACAGTCATTGCCTACATGCTAGAGTAAAGGGTTATACCAAGCTCAACCTCTTCTCCAGTAGTTTAATTTGTTCCCACTTTGCCACCTAGTTGGTTTATACCGAATTTATCTCATATCAGTCCTACCTAAGAGAAAACGCAAAAAGAGAACATTTGAACCGAAGGAGAAAGCCTTCACAAGAAAATGTAAATCCCATCGATTATTTCGGCCGGATTGCAAGATCTGGAGAACCATTCCACCTTTAAACGTTGCAAAGTCTAATTGGGCCTCGGTGGCGGGTTTGGTTCCTATTGTTGAGTTAAAGGGATTTAGGACCCATCAACACCAGGCTAGTGACATTACGTTAACACATTTCCATCGAGCCCAACTTTATTTATTGCTCCCAAAATCGAAGGTTTCACTGGTGACTGCATGCAGTAGCTTGGGAGAATGTTGTGCGTACGTAAGAATCTATTTTTTCTATATTCCATCCACATTGTGCATATACCATTTATGTTTATGGAATAACTTGAGGCTTCAGATTACAAACTCCTATTACATAAGAGGATGGCTCATTACAGATGATAGGGTTAATGAACTAAATAATAATCACCAAAAAGAAGTGCAATATGGCGGAAAAAGTTGTTTTCTAAGTTTATTTGCATAATTTTAGACAATTAACCATCTTTTGGAGAAAATATTATTACTGTAGAACTGCTTGGAAAGAAGAAATCACTTTACTTACGTAAAGTTTATTTTTTTTGATCTATCACTTGTCCCGATTTATTACATTAGAAGGTTTTGAACTATCTCCAAAGGAGGAAAAAGGGGAATTCCCAAGGAAGTGATGCAAGGGGTCTTCATTTGCAATCAAACTGGGGGTCTTAAAGCCTAAAAGAAACTATATTGTTCATTATGTTCTGCCAAGAATTTCTAGTTATTTTCTGTGAAAACGCGTGCTTTTGACTGACCAAGTTTAGGAGTATTTCCAAGGATGAGAATGTTTGAAAGGTTGCACATTTATTTTCGACTAGTTGCTTTGTCAATTCTCTCCATAGGTGTGCATATATGTTCCAGTGAAGATTTAAGTGTTTGGTGTGGATTACCCAGGGCATTATTTTTGAAGATGC